>LPNX010717141.1:941376-968000 GCA_001517045.1 Pseudotsuga menziesii
ACCTAGAAGAGGGAGCTTGTGCCTGGATATATACAAAAACCAAGAGATCCAACCCAAGGGGGGCGCAAATCCCAAGGAGATAAATCAAATCAGCTGAAGGAGAGTCCATCAATGCCTGATCTGTGTCTAGCTGAGCCAGATCTGAGTCTCACTGAGTGCAACTGTCAATCGGGGGGCTGATCTAACTGACACCTCAACCTGTTGACTAAAGCATCCACCAAAACTCATCCAGATGAGCCAAAAAAGTGTGGAGAGAGGGAGGGCGAAACTCCCCATAAAGGATGCTGAAGATCAACTCTGGATCTGATTTGATCACTTCCTTCAATCAAGGATTTGTCAGATCTAGTCAATCTGGTTCAAATCTGACTGATTTCAATCAAATCAGCTGAGAATCCACTGATCTATGATTCTGGATTTGCTCCATTATTCATCAATTTATTAATTAAAATAATCAATAATTGATTTTTGGGGCTTTCTGACCTGAGTGATGGAAAATCACTCAAAACTAAGAAATAGTGGGTCCATGGGTTTACATGGTGCTCTTAGCTTGAAAATGAGCACCTACATGATTGAAACTGATTATTTGGCCCACTTTTATTACAAAATCAATTTTTCCAATTAAACTATTAAAAAATAGCCTAAATTTTGGAAAAATTAAATTTTCATAAAAAACACTGAAAAAATTAAAAAATTGAAAAATTGAAAAAACCTAGGGGGACTTAGACATGTTCATATGACTCGACCATGATGTCTAGCATGTTTGTACATTGACACATAGACTCTAATAACCTCAATAGGCCTAAATGCCAAGCCGACCACCCCAACTTTGGAGGTATGGAGTGAAAAACTCAGAAATTATCAATCATTTATTCAACAACCAATAATAACCAAGGGAAAAAACATCCTGGGCTGATCGGATTGACAAATAAAGTCTAAGAGACCGAGTCTTTTACAGACACTATCATGCTAGAACATTTATTACAATTCCCCCATGGGGTATGAACATGTGATATAGTACAACAAATATTCCCAGAAGCAAGACTGAAGGTTCTCTGAAGTCCGAACAAGTTATCCTTGTCCAGTTCACCAGGCTCACTTGATAAAAAAAACCACTAAGTACAACTTAGGTGGTAACAGGGACTACCCCCCTTGGCTTCATTAGGAGTTAGCCTAAACGGAGGAGCTAGGAGTAGGTGACAGTACCTAGCTCTCTGCTTGCCCCCAAGGTCACACCTCTCCCACTTTCTCAAGTGAGGAGACAGCTTTCGGAAGATTTCTGCTACTGGTGTGCAATCGACGAACAACACGGTCTCCTTGAATGTCGATGATCCTTTCACTTAGTTACAATTTCGAGCAAGATCTGGAATGAAACGGAAGAAAAACGCCCAATTGAGGTAGTACGCCCCCTCTCCTCCACCTACAAAATCAAACGACAAATGAGATTTGTTCACAGATGAATAGGATAAGCTATGTACGTCACCTACTGAAAGAAATCCAATGCACAAAGTAACAATTGAAAAACTCCCTAAAGATGAAACGATTTGCCCGAAAGATGATGCAAAACACCTTAGCAATCTCCTCCAACCAATTCGCTACCCTGCCAAAAATCACTACAACCACCACTGAAAAATATTCGTTTGCATGCAAGATCTATTGAAATGTCTAAGCAAGAGGTGTAACAATCACATCCAAGTACATTCACAAATCTTCCAAGAGTTTTTGCAAAAGTTTTCTTGTATTCAATATTCTCAGATCCAAAAGTCCCTTTACAAATGAGAAAGCATCTCAATATATAGATCCCTCAAGCACATAAAAGTTAAAACCTAGATCCAAAAGATCAAGGGTCACGATCAAAAGATAAAAACAATCTAATCAATGACTAAGATTAGTCGGATACATCATACACGGATCAACTCAATAATAGAAGAGGGGCGCACCACTAAATTTTCCCAATGAGGGGGTGCACCACATAAAAATGACCAATAATCATAAGATGGCAGATGGTGGGGGCTCAGAGGTAATAATATCCTTCACTAGCATGGCCCCATGGCACAACAACAAGGTGTGGTGGTCAAAAATACCAGGGAGTGATAAAAATCACTAGGACGTCTCCCTCAAAATACATCATAACGCCCTCAATCTGAGAAAATCAAGGAAGTGCAGACCCCGAGTGAAGTAGAGCTAATGTCGGATGATGAAGGTGACCCAAAAAATGTGCCTCGAACCAATTTCATGTCATTCCTTTGCCTCACTTGCCCAAATTAATTTCCTCATTAACCATTTTTCATCATCAAAATGTTGCCTTGGGAACATAAAACTGCCCATATCTCACAGGGGACCAAAAACGAAAGTCAAATGATTGCACGGATGGGTCTTGCACCATAGTAGTATCGTACAATCGACTGGTTGCACCCCAATATTCCCTCTGGCGCCCTTGGAGATCTCACTGTTCTCTGCACTATGTTTTATTTTTTATTTCCTAGGGCAAATCTATTGGAAAAATGCTAAATTACCCATATCTCTCCTATATCTTCACTAAACTGAAAACCAGTTGCAGCAATGGACTCATAATGTCCAAATCAACTAGGAATGAGTACTAATACACAATATGTCCATCATAAAGATACATCAGAGGCCCCATCTATGTTAGAACCATAATAATAATAAAGCCTGTAAATGTTGATAATCATAAAAATAATACAAGCCATCATAGAAAATCAACGTCTGAAGCATGAATATGTCTAATGGACACCTGTAGACCATAAATAATCATCATCCATAATCATCAGTTTATAACTCATCCCAGACCCTACTCATGGCTTGGTTAACGCTAGGTTGACTAGGTCAAGGCTGATCAAATGATGACCCAAGTGCTAAACTATGACACTGCAATATACAAAATGGACATGCATGCTCAATTATCTATACTAACAGTGAGACTCAAATACAAATAGCTTCCGTTGGCGAGTATAAGCACAATATATATATATAAATAATTCTAATCAAAATGATCAACTACCTTAAACAAAAACTTCCAGTGTGTAGTCATTTATAGATTTAGCCATTTTGTTAGTCAAGGGTGAAAGTGAATGAAACCAAGTAAGGCTAAGGGAATGACTTAACACTCGACACTGTAAGCATCTAGGCTAAAGGATAAGGGGATCCACACAACACATAAGTTGTACTAGGTGAACAATAGGGAATGGCAATGTCTCACAAATGGGTCGAATGATGAGAAGGATCCACTAGACTCTAGACAAGCAACCTTTTTTTAGTAATTTATTTGCACAACAATATCCACTAGTTAACCTGTAAAGACAGGTGCCTTGGTAATCCTTCTGGGCTTTCAGAAAATGACAAAAACATGACCTTTGGGGGTCAGTCTCACCCTGTTGCCCTGTGGGGGCAAATGAACCGTACATTATATAAAGAATGAGTGCTCATACTCTATCCATCAACTTTATTTGAAAATATTTATTTTTATTAACTTGCCAGCTTCCAAGCGCAGATTCCTTAGAAAGCCTTCTGGACTCTAGAAAATGACTAAGGCTTAGCCTTGACGGGTTTGCCTCACCCTGATACCCTGTGGGGGTAAATGAGCTTACACCATACAATGGATGAGTGCTCATCTCTTGGCCACTAGCTAGTTTTGCTTTTATTTACAGTAGTGTCTAAAGACACTTTTGTTTTACTGGCAAGGCATCCAGTTAGAATAACTTTAAGCTCTGATGCCTTAGTGTCTCAAGGCACTTTTTTGGTAAGACTACTTGTGTTCAAGGCCTAGAGGTAGACCATCCAAGTGACAAGCATCACATAAACCAACACCGAGACACAATATAGACATGGAGACCTATTCCAACATAGAGGTGAAGGTGGGGGAAATCATAGATTCCACTAGTCAAGTTACAAGTCAAGGTTAATCAACAACAAAGGAAGGCAACGGATGGACGAGGACAATGAAGATGATGCCAAGACTGACAAGTTGTGTCCCTAGAGGGAAATGACCAAATCCATACTAGAAGTAGGGCAAGGCCAATGAGTATACAAAGGAATCTCTTGGACATAACAACTAGATTATTTATACTTTAGATTCCAAGTAAAACCAAAATAAAGTGTCGCCAACATACAACCACTATCAACTAAGTCTCACTGCTAAAATAGACAACAGAGCAACATCAAAATCCATATGCACAAAACCATAATATCACCTGCTTCATATACCTACGCTGGATCTGAAACAAATATGAGGATCACTGAAACAACTGTTGTTGCTACATATCATGGGCACTGTAACAGTCTCTACTCCGGCTCATGAAAGAATGGCTAACTTAGTCATTGAATCCGGGGTCATGAGGCTCAGTCCCGGCATAGCACTGGTCAATCTGATTACTCTGGATCTACTAGAAGTGGCAGATCATCAACTGGTGGCTCATCATTTGCTAATCTCATAGTAAAGGACTAGCTCAAAGCACTGATCAGTATTGCTCAGCAACAAAAGTAGCCCAACTACTATATATGTGACAACAATTGGCTCCAACTAGGACAAGTGCTCTAAGGGAGAGAGCGCATGAGAACCTCAGATGTCTCTGGTACGCAGCAACGCTCATCCAATCATCAAATATGCACCCATCTACTACTCCATCTTTAGTAAAACCTATTTCTATACATGATGGAAACAACACTACCCAGCAGTACATGCAGCATAAAATAAAATAAAATGATGGAAATAAAATACTGAAAAGGAAATGCTGAAATATAAATGTGGAAAGTAAAGTGCTGAAAATAAAACATCTAACCTAAGAACTGTCAAGCAATTGTGGATTTTACTAAGAAAGACTCAAACAGAAAGCAACAAAGACTCAAAGACTCAAGACCATGTAACACTAAAGACTCAATCCTACTACTCAAAAGAACTTATTCAAGTTCCTACTCTAAGCTAAACAGGAAAGGAAGTCTTGTTAAGTCAGATCTAGAATATAGTCTCGTAGACTAGTTTCATGAACTAGGATGCAAAACTAATATCCATTCACAGAGGACAAATAGTAAAACTTTCCATCTACGCGTTCCACTGGGAATGGGCCAACCTATAAGTCAACATACTCTCTAGAAATGCGAAAGTAATCCGCATTCCTCAAGACAACTCTATCACCATGGTTGAACTTCCTTCGGTTTACCGTGGAAGGTATAACCTGAATATCTCGTATAGTATCCAAAGGCACATCAATGTTCCCTCGTGGATAAGGATGCTTTATGTTACGGTTGAGTATGGGATGAACAGTATCATTTTTAGCAAGATCTTCCTCAGGTAATATAGGATTACTCCCCACTAGCATCTGAGGGACTCTATTTCTCTCCATGCACTCAGCACTTCCCTTTTCAGATTGTGATCATATGATATTTCTTTGTGCATCATTCGCAATCAAGAAATCTCCAAAGGTGTTCTCTAGCGATTTCTCAATGGGATAGGTGGAAGAAATTTTCTCATGATAAGTACTAGATCCTTCTCCTGAAGGGACAGGCACTGAAAAGGATGTCATGTCGGAATGGATGAGTCCTGAGGTTCCACCGATTTGGCGATTGTTTATTCCTTGCAAACATTTAGATCGTCAAGTCGTGTGACAACAAGTTCTCCCGAAATTATTTCCATCCATAGATCTATTCCATTTCTCCACTATTAGATTAAATGGACATTATTTTTGGGACTTGATTAAGTAGTTTCCGATACCATTTCATCGGTTTCCGAAACTACTTACCACTTTTCCGAAAACCACCCTTTTGGATTCTCTTATCGTGGGTCCTACTAGATACATGGCACAAATCTAGCCATTTTAGGGATCAAAACTGAAGGTTTTTAACTAAGACTTAACACTCTGAAATTTTGTATGACTTGGACACATGCCATCTCCACAGCAATTTTAGAGCTCCAATTCTTGTTCCTAAGACCACCCCCTCAGCATCTGAAACCACTTACTTGCACTACCGAAAACCACTTTTTATATTTCATGGTATGGTGTTGTTATCACATATATAGTAGTTGGAGATACCATGATGCAGCAGACCATATTTGTCCCAAGCAGAGTCAGTCCTACATGAGTTGAGCATCCCTTTGATCAATGATCATCAGTGACATAGTACTTTTCAAAGCTAGCCAGAGTTTATCGAGCAGCACAACAACATCCCTTGTCAAGACTTAACCTAGCATGACCCCATTGAGATGACTTGGTTTAGTCATGGCTCACTTGGTAGAATGGCAGATCAGGCACTTGGTATATTTCTCTTATACCCATGCAGTCAGAGGTAGCTCTCATGGCTATTGTTAGAGACAAGTATATCATTGAGAAGGTATATATGTTGCCTTTAGGTGTTATCATTTGTCTCTCTTATTTATATTAATAACTTTGACTTGGCATGGTAACTAACAGTGGTGATGTTATATTGTTGTTTGTGATTATAGGCTTGTTGTCATGAGTAGTTCAGTGCTCTTGCGTACTAATACTTTTGCATATGCTAACTAGTGTTGCCTACCTTATGCAAACTTAACCACATCCTTGCTATGCTTGGCACCACTTCTCATTGTCTTCGCCCATCCGTTGCTTCCATCCTTGAGACGTTACCTTTTAACGTAGAGTTGGACTTGTGAGATCAAAGATTTCCCCCCCACTTGGGTAGACTCCATTTGCTTGTGTTTCGGCTTTGACGTTGTGTAGTTTTGGCTCTAACGTTGTGTATGGCTATGCTATCAAACCAGGGATCTCACTTGTCTTGCAACCAGGATGTTTGAGTGCAATTTAGGATGGCATATGTCCCTAAAGTTTTCCACTAGTCCTCAAAACAAGTTATCCTTTGTGAAAGGAAATGCATCGGAGCGCATAAATTCCATATCTAAAGCATGTAAAGCCAGTTGCAATTAGTTGTGTTTTTAAACACTTTTGTTACACCTAATTCTCGTCAACACCATGTTATGAGATAAGTATCTCATTATTTGCCTTAAATTCCTCAAAGACTGAAGTTGAAGAATGAGTTGGTAAGAGTAATCCATTGCTGTGAGCCACCACTGCACTTTCCCTATGTGCAACCAATGGTACTCATCTCAGCAACGCTCTTTTTCCATTTGCAAAGAGCGGTGACACCGCCTGCTGCCCATTTATAAGAGGCGATGCTCCCCTAGCACCGCCTGTCTTCCTCATGAAAGGTGCAGTGCTCGACTTATGAAGGCAAAAAAGAGAGGTTTCGAGAGGCTTCTCAGAGATGGCCTTCGTGGAGCCTCACCCCTATGAACCAGGATAGGTAGAACTTGAGATCCCCTATCCTAGGGATGATCCCTCCACCTCTCCCATAGAATCCTCAACCTACTATATCCTTTGAAGCCTTTATATACTAGCTCACCCCTCATGGGAAAAGGGAGGAAGAATGTGTGATAGCATCTAAATTATGGCCAAATTCTATCAGACTCGAGTGATTAGTAGGCAAGTTGGAGCTTTGAGGCAAGACCCCATTGAGAAGAGTCCTCAACACCAAGGCATTGGTTGTATACTCTCCTTCTTTATATTTTAATGCAAATATAGTTTCTTTCCCATAAACATTGTATATCTGATTCTATGCTTTGTTTATTGTTTAACTCCTTGGTCTTTTACATAGGATTATAAATTATCTTGTTACTTTCGCTTGGTTTGTTTCTATAGTGTCTATTACAGGATCTCCACATAGTTCAAGCACATCAAGGGTTCAGACCTTTACAGCCTATAAAAGGTAAGGAGAGCATTCAATTCAAGTAGTTTAGTTAATCCTAGGGAAAGTTTCTTTATTCTGTAGGTGTTTTGATCTAGTTTTAAGTCTTTCAATCTAGGGAAACAACGTTTGTCAGCACTGGCTGAGAATTTCCATAAACAACTTTGTTGGAATTCTTAATGATACTGAGAGGGGGAGTGAATCAGTATCATATGCAAATTAAACAAATTTTCCCTTTACAATTTATGCACCAATTTCAATCATAACAATAAAATACAACTGTGTGCAGAGTATTTGGAAAGTAACTTTATATATACATAGAAAATTCTAATTACATAGATAGATGGGAGACACCAATCTCCAAAGATGTGAGCACCAACTCAACATCAATTTGATTAGGACACCAATCCCACATACAAGCACCAACTTGCTGTATCAGGCTCCAACCTGTGAGGACACCAATCCTTTGCACAAGCACCAACTTGCAATATACAGGCTCTAACCTGTGAGGACACCAATCCTCTATGCAAGCACCAACTTGCAGTATACAAGATCCAACTTGTGAGGACCCCGATCCTCTATGTAAACACCTACTTGCTGTGTTCAGGAACCAACCTGAGAGGAGACTGCAATCTCCTATCCTTGCCTCGTCCTGCCACCCTGGTTCTCTAGCTCCAACTGGAAGGAAACTCCAACTCCCTCTCCTTGCCCCATCCTGCCACCTTGAAAAAAAATTGTTGGTGTATTCTTCGAACTGCGATCACTGTTCTGTTTCCTCAATTTGTGATCTATGTTCTGTTTCCTTGATTTGTGATCTCTGTTCCGTTTCCTAGATCTGTGATCACTGTTCTGGTTCCTCAATCTACGATCTTTGATTCATTATCTGGATCTGTTCTTCACATCAATCTATCTGTGTGCAAACTTCTTTATCACTTATACCACTCTATTACAACTGCATGTCTTTTGCGCAATCAGATCTGCACATCTTCTGCATACTTAGATTTGCGCACTCATCTTTGATTCGGCATACTATACTGATTTTGTGCATTATCTGTTATTCTACTTTTCTGCTTTGAGCTTTCGACTCTCTACTATATATTTCTTCTGGATCAACGAGCCATTGATACCCCAATAATTCAAAGCTTGCAAATTCACAATACTACATCTTACGCATATTCAAGCTTACTTCAACACTTCAACCTCTTGCTTATTTATACTGCTATTCTTGATCAATTTTTTTGTACACAAGTTGGGGTTCTAATTCGATGACACCCCTTCTTCCTTTCTTTTTAGTCAAGCTTCTTATTCTTTCATCGGTGTGCACTTTTGTCTCATTACTGCCTTTGTGGGACTCGCGCACTAAAAGGACATCACTTTGTGGGTCTTGCACACTAGAGTGCCATCACTTGGTGGGTCTTGCGCACTTCTTAGCCTTGCATACATATTTTCTATATACTTCTTCAAACTGGCTTCAAAGGCTTCATGCTTCTTACTTGACATCATCATGCTTCTTATTTGACATCAATGACAGCACCAAGGTACAACAATCTCCCCATTTGGCATTGATGTCAATACCAAACAAAATTGGGCTCCCCTTGAGTATGAGACTTCCCCTAAGTGTGAGGCAACGTGCTCCCCCTGTATTCATGCCACTTGATTATTTGCTCTACTCCTACACAAACTCTGATTCAACACTTATCTGCAAAGCCTTCTACCTAGTATCTTCCCACTTGGTATCTCTTAGTATCTCTTCCCCTTTGACATCAATGGCAAAGGGATGCTCCCCTTGGCTCTCTGCACCTCAATTCTTCTTCCTGTCACTTTTACTGCATTGTGCCAGGTTCCTACCATGTCGTAGATACATCAAATTAATGTGGGGTGGGAATTACACCCAGTTTCTATTTGAGATACTCAAAATTATATTTTGGAAGCAACTTTGTAAATATATCTACAATTTGTTCCTTGGTGTCTACATATTCTAGCTTGACAATATTTTCAGTGACCTGTTCTCTCACAAAATGGTACTTGATAGGAATATGCTTGGTTTTGGAGTGCATAATAGGATTTTTGGAGATGTTGATTGCACTTGTGTTGTCACATAAAATCGATATGGGTTGATCAAATTCCACCTGAACATCCTTTAAGGTTTCATTTCACCCATTGGACTTGCGCACAACAAGATGTTGCTGCAATATATTCTGCTTCTGTTGTAGATAGCGATACTGTTGATTTTTTTTGCTCAACCGGGATACTAAGCAATTTCCTAGGAAAAATGTTGCTCCGCTTGTACTTCTTCAGTCATCAATACTTCTTGCCCAGTCTGCATCTGTATATGCTATCAAGGTCCAAGGTTCCTTTCAGATATTTGAAGATCCATTTATAGTGTTATCACATATATAGTAGCCGTGCTACCATATTATATTTTTCAGATTCCAGTACATTTCTCAGCCAGCTCCCCTACATATGAGATGTTGAGATGAGCATTTATGATGGATCATTATTTGATTGATGGACTATAGTACTCTCCCATGCCATGACTGAGTCTCGAGACACTCAGATTTGAGGACTGATGTAGTCATTTAGCCATTTGCAGAGCAGTTAGTAGTGTAATTTGCATCAGTGTTTTCTCATTGGACAAATGTTGGTTCAGATGGATTATTTACATGTTTATGACTCGACTTATATTATCTTGTGTTATGGTTATCATTGCTCTTATACTCATTCTTGTGACTTGTAGTAGCATTTAGTATCATGATCTGGCGGTCATATCAATATGTGGACTTGGATGTATTGGTATTATGTATTGATGTCCCTACTCAGACCTGGAAGTTCTTGATCTATACTCATTGGTTTTACCCTCCTTAGGGAGAGTAGAGGTAGTCATTCCCACCATACTTTGGCTTGCTAGTGTTGGTTTCATTATTCACTATCTCTACCCATCCATTACCTTCCAGTTATTATTTCCAACCCGACCTACTACTTGACTTGTGGCATGGTGGACCTTCCCCCACTAGAGCCTCTTTGTTGGACAAGCTTCCCTGTTTATTTGTGTCTCTGCTTTGAGTTGCCTAAGTTGTGTTGGCTAAACCTGAAACAAGTAGTGCTGCCATCAATACAATGTATTTGGAAATGAATGAATATCTTATGAAAAATCCCATTCATGAAAAGTAGTGTTTTTCAACATACATGAATGAAAGGTGTTGTCCGCCAAATGCACACCGTTAGCAGAAATCTTTTGGATTGTTGTTCTCAAGCGGGAAAGGTGTGGCCTTGGGGGCAAGCAAAGAGCCAGGTGCTGTCACTTGATCCCAGCTCCACCGTTTAGGCTAACTCCTAACGAAGCCAAGGGGGGTGGTCCCTATTAGAAGAAGATCTATGGTGTTTAGTCTACGAAAGAAAAGACTAAATCTAGGAGTTAATATGAAATGGATGAAATTAAAGATTACCAATTACTGCAAACAAGATTTAACCTTAGCAATACTTTAACTCAAATTAGATACACAATATTCAATGACACATTGCGTGATTCACTTATGCAAAAAGAACAGAATAGACCAGTGCCAAAATGAAATGAGTGCTTGCAAATGTGGGTTGCTAGCGTAGTCTCAGTGAAAGTATTGCAATGTCTCGGTTGGTAAATTTTAGATTATTAAATGAATAATTAAGGGCGTGGGTTAATTGTGGGTTTGGCCCAACAAGTCAAATCCCTTCGAACTGAGTGCTAAAGCGGTAATACCAAGTGTCCAACGGGGCGAGGATGAACCTGCTTGGAGTAGCCCCCTGACTCTGTAATGCTTACCCTTTGCAACCTCCCGAGTTCTCGAGAAAATGACTTTTGTGTGGATTTCCCTATTAAATCTAGTAGCTCGTATCCCTTTCTGATACAACCAACTGATCAGACAAGTTGCAGCGGTGTAGAGCATACGGAGAAGGAGTCTTGGCTTATTTTATTAGAGATGTAATAATGAATTGTTTAGAAGACAACCGAAGAGTCTCTTTCACCTTTCAGGTACTCGGGAAAGCAACAGTCGGATTGATTAAATAAACAAATAAATCGGAAAAGATAAAATTAACAGTAAACTCTTCGACAGAGAGCACTAATGATCAACTTTTCGGTGAGATTCAAGAGATTTTGGATTCCTTTTATTACTTAACAAAATGATAAACAAAACTAATCTAAAAAATTAAACCTCTCCGATAGAGAGTGCTCTTGATCCACTTTTCAGTGAGATTCAAGAGGCTTTGGTTCTTTTTACTTTTTGCAATTTATATAAAGCAAAGAAAGCTTTGAAATAAAATTAAACGAAACGAAGTTTTCCTTTTAACTTTTATGAAAGCAACAATAAGACTAAAGGCTAATATAACAATTACTTATGCATGCAAAAAAGTAAGAAGAAAATAGAAAAACAAGGACGATACAGCCTTCCCCCAAATGGGGGAAGAGGGGTGTGGTAGCCTTTATCCCACTCGCTTTTTATTGACCTGTTACAATGATTTAAAAAGAAAAGATGCTTTTGATCCTTGAAAAAAGGGGTCAAAAAGGCTCAAAAATACTTGGGAAAGCAAGGGAATGAAGAAAGGGGATGGCAGAGTTAAGTATGGATGCTCTGGCAAGCCTAAAACTCCAAATTTCGACAGCGTATCCTTCTCTTCTTTTCGTGGACCTTCTAAAAACCAGCAAGCTAACAATGCAAAATCAGTGGGTTAGTGCTTAAAAATACATAAAAAAATACACCCAAGTACTTGTCAAAAAATAGGAAGGTTTTATCACTTTAAATACGAGAAAGGGAAACTAGATCTAAGCTTCTGATCATGAAATAAAGCGCTTCTTAGATCTAATTTAAACAAGTAAATAAAATTATGAACTTTTGCATACGATTTACTTGTGTAATGAAAGTAACTGGAAAGAAAAAGATTCTAGTTTTTAGGAAGGAAAGAGAAGGAACTCAAGCTCAAGCTTGAACAAGATCAAGGAGGAGGACGCCTGAAAAACAAAAAACATTCGATCCAAAATATGTGGTGAAGAAGACAAGATGCAGCCGAGATCCAATCTTACTCCACGCTTGGTGATCCGCACAACTAAAGAACCGTTCAAACAAGTGATTAAATCTAGTATGGTAGGTTAAATAAAATCAGAAGTGCAGACGTATAACCAACTACAACATGCAACTCTTAGATCTTAGATAACTATTCATAAACAAACAAATTGAACCTTCAAATGTCTATTCTATGGATTAGCATATAATCTTCTTAGCTAGATAATCAATACTTGCATAAAAGGAAAAAGAACAAAGCAGATATCACCTCGGTTATTTAATCAAACATTCACAACAATGAGAGTTCTTGCACCATCAGTCTGACGTCCAAAGTCTCAACTTTATTCATAAAAATGTAAGCAATTACAAGTTACATGAGCAGAGGTCCCTTGCTTCCGTTCAGAATGAGGAAGAAGGCCTCGTATTTATACAAAAACCAAGCCCCAGAGGGGAATTAATGAACTAAAGAACAACTAAGCATGTAGTTGAGTTGAAGTGAACCTGAACTAAGCTGAACCCTTGTTGAAATGAAGAGGAACTGACCCTCTCCACCCAATATGTGCCAACACATCACCAAACTCACCAATCCAAATCGGCGTCTCCTTCTCCCCTCACGCGAATGTATGGACAATGAGTGAAATATCGAATTTGAATAAAGGCTTGTAAATAGTATAACACCCACTTTGATATAACCAAAGCATCACACGAAAAATACTCAACACGTGGGGAGGGTCCACACAAATCCACTCGCACCCACAGATTAGCGTGAGCTCCATTATGTTGACATCACCCAAAATCTCCACCATATTCGTTTGCAACTTGCATGTAATACTATATGGTTTAATTTATAATGTTTTAAATGGAGGGGGTCCACCCAATCCCACACATCACCCTCATGCTCCATGCTAGCGTGAGCTCCATTCACCATACGGGATCTTTCCTTTGAATAATGCGTATGCATTGGAATTATATGCCATGGCTTAATACTTGCCATTTTATAATTGTAGGTGGGTCCACACATTCCCACTCACACCCAAACCACATGCTAGCGTGAGCTCTCCCATTCACGTCATCCTCCTTTCATATTAATTCGACTTCTCCTTTTTTTATCCAAAGTTCTAACTCGAACCATGTGGAAGAGGGTCGTATGACTATGTGGACCACATGCCAAGTCATCCCCACCAATAAAATATTCAATTTTGACTTTTCTAAATTTGGACTTTAGTGCATTTTGTCCAAATTTAGCATTTAAATGCTACTATGATGCTCAGTTAGCCAAATGATGTCTTTCGAGATGCTTCATCCGGCCGAAACATAGTGAAAGTGGTCCTTGGGGTAAAAATGCTACTCCGAGCTTGAAAATGAGCCCAACCAAGCTGAAAACGGACTCCGAATCACACTTTTTTTACATTTTGAATTTTTCCATTTAAACCATTAAAAAATGGCTTAAAAACGGAAAAAAAAAAATATTTTTTCTCGGAATCAAATGAAACTCTAGGGGGGCCTAGTACATGTTCATACGACTCAATCGGAATGCCTAGCATGTTAAAAAATACTGACACAAAAGCTCTAATAAACTCCTAAGGCCGAAACACCAAGACAACTACCCCAGCTTTGGAGGTGTGAGTGAAAAACTCAGAAATTATTAGTCGTTTGTTCAACAACCAATAATAACCAAGGGAAAAAACACTCTGGGCTAGTCGGCTTGATGCTTAAGTCCGGGAAGCCAAGCCTTTTATAAAAAATTAAATGCTAGGATATTTTTTACAATTTCCCCAAGGGGGTATGAACATGTATTTACAAAAAAATTTCGAACAGACTCCCAGAAAAAAGCTGACGGACTTCTGAACTCTAATCTTGAACAAGTTTACTTGTTCAATACTCTGGCGGCTCACCAAAAAACCACTAAGTGCAAAATTAGTGGATAAGATCTGGCTCCAACTGCGGGATGTGTGCTCAATCTAGTCTCTTATGCAAGGAGAGCATACAAGAACAACAAAATCTCTGGTTTTCATATCCTATAAAAACATCTCAACTTGACAAGAAAACCTCAGTAGCACAAGCTTTATGAAAAAGAGCCAGTGATCCAAAAGTTGCTTTATTCAAGGGAATGACAAAACTTAACTAAGCATGATATAAAAAAACGTTAGGTGTAATCATAAATCCAGTGTAGCCACCTAAGCATTTTATTAATATAAAAAAGTTTTGCCTTGTCTTTGGTTACCAGCCAAAGTAAGGACACAATTTTTAGAAAATGCAAACCTACGTAATGATCCAGAATGGGAGGGCTAGACGGGGAATCATAGGCATGAATAATGTCGTCGAACTTCTTTCCAAACTAGTAGGTGCTCTTGCAGGATTCTTCTATCCAAGATTGGATAGGACTGATGTAAAAATATGTAGCATATCACCATACTCATCAACAGGGCTTATCTGCTGATAACTCTGTGTAAGCCAAAATCTGCTCCCAATCCCAAGGAAAATCTATATGTGAAGACGATGGCTGAAAAAAATCTTTTGTTAGTTGCATCATATCAGACTCTCATTGTACTGCTTCTCCAAGTCCTCATTATAGATACTCAAATACAACTTTGACTGATCATAGGAAAACTTCGACTGCTCTTCTTTACAATTTTCATAAGTTTCAAAATAAAAACTCCCCTCGCTGGACGCATCATAGATGGGATTCTCAAAAAAAAATTCAAAAGTATCATAGGTTGGATTTTCAATAAACTTCTCATAGTCATCATCCATGTCAGGTGTAAGGGACTCTTCATCACTTGTATCATGCTCTTGACTGTACTCTCTCGCTTGGCTCCAGGCTTCTATGGTGACAGGATGGAGCTACCCAACTGTGTTAACATATCGCTCTTAACAAATCGCATCATTCATTCACAACTAACATAAACATATTGTGGCGCAAACATATCTAGAAAAATAAAACCATTCAAAAAAAAGAAACATCGCATCATAGATCCATGTCGTAATTTCACTCAACAGTCATCATTGGATTGCAGAAACAGTAAGACAGAAAAAGATAAAAGGAAACAGTAATTCAGATCAACTTCTTCCTTGTTATATTACTTCCGCGCAATGATCCACAGATTCAAAACAGTTCACAATTCAACAAGTGCTCTTCAAGTCTCTGCTTCTATTTATAAGCTTGCGCCTTTACATTCAAGGTCCACTTCTAACTAACTCTTAACCAAATCTTAACTGAATCTACAAAATCATAACCAATATGCGCAAAATATGGTCCAAAGTACAAAAAGTTGACACAAAATATACAAAAAATTATATTCTTCGCTTGCGCGGTGTCTTTTGAGCTTGCGCAGCATCCGCGATGTTGCGCAACTAATGTGTCCAAAACCCCTGCCAACAGGCCCACAACACAATCTTGTGGCTCGCCCTCGAGCCACGTCAGGTGGACATCGTGTTCTCACTGATCTTCAGTCTGAAGTCTGCATACTGCTAAGTGATCTCCTTCACGATCGGTTTCCCCCGATGTTTGGTCCTGAATGTGGATATCCCCCCTAGTTTCCCAAGAAGTTGTCAGCTAAAACTTGAAGCAATATGTCTACCATCATTACATGCATTGTGAGTTATGTGCTATATATATTATGAAATGCAAGCCTACAAATGAAATTGCAAACTGTGTCTTTAGACGCAAATCAAAAAGGTTATGAAATGAAATTGTGAAAGGCCCAAATAAAGCAATGGATAAACAAATCCTAAATCTTCAGACTGTTGACCATACTATTGAAATGTAATGATTAATTCCTCACGGAGCCTAAGGGTTTTGATGTGAGATGGAGTAAGGGACAGTTAATTCTAAGCGTCCCCTAGGATCTCTTCACTACAGTTTCTTGTGTACTCTGTTACCCCTCAAAATGCATCAGCACTTCTTGAGCTTCCAAACCAGCCATTCTTTAAGGTCCCAAGCACAGATTCAAAAGGGTGTGATGATCACCAATTAGATGACTGGGGCAGCAATAGCGGTATTCAATCTCAAGCTCTAGATCAAAGATCATTAAGCTTTGGTACTGGTCAAACAATAGAGGCTTTAGCTGTTTTCAAGTCAGGTTCGAAAGATGACAAGGACGTCAAATAGAAAAATTAATTTTCAATCTTCAAGATGATCAGATATTTTTGAAATATTGGATAGTAAAGAAGGTAGACATCTATGAGCTCATGCAGGAGCTATGGTGATCACTCTTTCAGCTAAAAAAAAAAAAGTACAGGAGAACCGAGGGATCTCTCTAGTCAAACAGCTTCTATAGCTCATTTCAAACACTTCAAATGACAAATATTATCCAAACCAAAAATTATCACAGCAGCAGAAGTTTCATATAAAAAGCGATCATTTCATGGACTCAAAGTCATGCATTCGCTGCCTGCCGTGAGGCTGCAGACGATGAAGCCAAAGTTGAGCAATAAGGACTTGGCAAATTTTCATCGGCCGAGATCAAAGGCATGACAAATGGATATCTCTTCAAAATGTCAAGATGGGGAGGTTGCATGTTGCTATCACTATAGTGGATGTAGGCACTAGTTCCAGGAAGCGGGAGATGGAGCAGTTCATTGATGATCAATCCTCCATGGAGAATGAGAAAGGTCATTGTAGATCAATTAGACAATAAAAGAAAGATTACAGGAACTGCAAAAGCGCTTGGATTCTGTAAACCAAGAAAATCAAAACTCATGATGAAGGACTTTGCAGATGGGAAAAGGTTGAATGTCAAAACATGGGTTATAATAATACGACTAGGGTAAGTGATTCGTTGAAGAAATCAGCTCGGTACTTAAAGGAAAGGCCTGTATTTTTAAGTATTGGCAGAAGAAGTTGCAAATACTCGACAAAATGCATAATTCAGGTCCCTCATTACTGCTCTAACTCGTGGAGGTCCTGGTGAAATGCCAAGGCCTATAGAAATACATGCTCATGATCCTTTACGGTAAGTAGGTGACACATCGGGCTAGCTTCATCCAGCTTTGGCATGAGCTTGCACTCACACTTTTTAGCCCGGATGCGACCATCAATATTGGGCCCACTGCTCGACGTTTCTCGAAAGACTTAGATGGAGAATACGTCAAGGCAAAAATAGGAATGTCCTTTATTCTGGTTTGTATTTTTTGAAGGAGTTTTGTCGTCCATTCAAAGTAAGAATGGAGCAAATTTTGCAGATGTAGCACTAACAGAGATAACAGGTCATCATAGATCTCCGGCAAAAGTTTGAAGTCTCTGTCGTGTAATCATTCTTGGCGAATCTCATCCGAGATGTTGAGCAAAAGGAAGCAGTGACAGTCATTTTTTGGTTTACGGATGAGTCGTTTACGGTGATCGCTGATTGGCAGTCAGTCATCCGATATTTTGAGGCGTAGTCCATGTTTTAGCCAAACACTTCACGGGCGGACTCAAATTCCTATTGGCGGCTCAATCATATGGTCGTGACTCACAATCAAGCGGATTTCCAGCTTTATGGCCACGCGGAGTATCGAAGCAGCTCTCTTACCCACCTGCTAGCTCACGTGGCACTCACTGGCGTCTTGGTAATTGGCGTCACCATTTTGGCGTTAGAGCTTGGCGTTCAAACGGAGTTAGCAGCAAAATTTAGAGGTGGATCACTACCCACACATCGTTGCCAACCAAAAAATAAACCAATAAATAAAAATAAGTGATAAACAAGGTGTAATCGGGTCAGTGGTATCCACTATCAGTTTGCTGGCAACCGCCGAGATGAATGGCATGCATTACAGCTCACTGATGATGAGCAGTACCCCTTTTATTTGCAGCCAAACGTGGTTTCTTGTTTATGAATTAAATTTCCTTTGACAGTCGAACGGTGGATTTCAGTTTGGCAGCCGATTACAAGATGGAATCATATATTTTTAGCTCACGTTCTCATTTGACAGTAGACGAGATGAAGTCCACGTTGCTTATACATTGAGCACCGAGCTTAGCCCGCGTGTTTAGGAGCTAAATGATCAAGGAGTGATTGAACCCGACGGGTGGTCAATTACCCTAAGAGATTTTCCACGCAGAGAGTATCCCTTTGCTCTGAAGCTCAGATTAAGCCTTATTCTATGCATCCGCCAATGAAAAGCGGCATGTTTGTTGTCGATGGAGTTCAAAGAGTTTAACAGACAGCCGACTGCTTGTTTAGCTGTCAAGTTAGGGGTGTACGCTAGCAGCTCATTCCAGGTATCTATCATGCCACGTAGAGTTTGCAGGCAGTCTACCAAACTCCTTTTTCCAAAATTACTTATGGTTAAGAGAACCAGGTTTCAAAGGGACAGCAAGGAGGTTTTAGGTTGCCGCTCGGGGGAATGGTTTTTCCATGTGGATCTATGGAGCAGTTTCATTATTTCGTGGTTTAGCATTTTACTTGAGTTATGTGATAGTCTCATTAAGTCTTGATTTGAGAGAAAAGTGGATCCAAGTCTTTTTTCCCCTTTTTTCTTTCATCACATTATTATTTAATTATTTTCAATGTTCCCCCAAGTTTCCGGGACGGGGGGACGTGGAAGCGAGGAAACGCACATTCGGGACGCGTGGAGACCACCCCCAAATTTAGGGATATTCAGGGGGGGCGTGGGGACGTCTCTAAAATTATAAAAATAAAATAAAATATCAAAAATAATAACTCATTTGATGTATATTAATGATTGTGCAATGTAAATACTAAATATATCAGTTGATTTTCTAAGTAGTACCAAGTAGGAATTGTAAAATGTGAAAATAATGGGAAAATATTAAAAAAAAATTCACAGGGGCATGGTTGGGGAGGGAAAGTTTCGCCCAGGAGTCCCCAAGTCCCCAGGACGCAGGAAACGTGGAAACGCGTCCCTGACCCTACGAGACGTGTCCCCTTGGAACACTGATTATTTTTGTCTTTACTTTATGAGAGAGGAGAAAAGCCTTTGGGCCGAAAAAGAGGTTAGCCTCTTTCTTTCGTAGGGTGGAAAATTTTGGGTTGGGAGGATTTTTCCCCAAAGCTAATAAAGAAAAATATCATGTTGAGTTTTTAGGATATGTTGGGTTTCTCTGTCGTAGCTTCAGGTTTTCATAAGTTATAGACCAAGCCAGCATAGAGGGCTATAATCTAGCACATTGGGCAAGCATTTGCGGCTGCCAAGTTGTTTGTCGCCGTTGTGTTCTTAGAGGTCTGGGAGTAATGAAAAGTAGTTGGTTATACTTCCATTCTCTTGGCCTCTGGTTATGGAACGGACCAGCTTAGTCTCACTTCCACAAAACACAAAGCTCTTCTGAGTCCCCTTCTGACTCCATTTACCCTTCTGGTACTGGCACTGGCCTTCCCTCGAGGATTGATCCTCCCTTCCCCTTCCTGCCCATCAATCCGAATCATTTTCCTTTTTGCTACCTGAGTTTCTCTAAGGCAGCCTCTTCAGATCACCCTGCCCTCAGCTGCACCTGCCTTAGAGATCCGAACTTAGGGAAACCCCCCTAGAGCTGGAGAAGAGCCAGCCTAAAGCGAGGAGAGAGAAGGTGTGGTAACATTGGCCTCTCGAGAGAGAGTTGTCGCCGGGCCGGCGCGCCCGCGATTTGGGCTTTCAGCACCCGCGTGCCAGTTTCAGGCGACAACATACTCAACGCAAGGGTCCTAAAAAAGATCCTCAAGAAGCTTGTCCTTTAGCTTGGATGTGAGTCGTAGACATGATTGTTAAGGTTGAATGGACACTTTTTAGATCAGCTCATCCACTTGTGAGACACCACCATTCCCTATTGTTCATCCATCATGTATATATCACCATGGTAGAGTGTATTGGTTATCATTTGGATAGATCATTGAGTCAAAGTCAGTCAAAAGTCATTTTCCCTTGCCTTAACCTTGTTCTTCCATCCTCACCCATCTGTAGCACATCTTTTACACTTTGTAAGTATGGCGTGAACAAACAGACTTCCAGAAGATTCTAAGATTTTTCAAAAGCAAAGGTACATATTATTATTAGTCACCATGATTATGAATAATTGATTCAAGTTTGGTTTTCATATACACCATTGGAGCATTTCTTACCTTGGATGGTTGCAGGATCATATTGATACAGTATCTCAACTTGATTTTGGGTACTTTGACCTGGTCAACCCAGTTGACCAAGTCAATCACGGTTCCCAAGGTAGTGACTCAAAAATACTACATGGTCTATATTTGTCCCAGACATGCCCAGGACCAATATTATGGTCTCAGTTTTGAGAGTTTGGCCCCGTGTCTCCAGAAAAAGTGATTATTATCACTTAATTACTGGCCAAATGATCAATTTTTATTCCAGATGGCAATATGATTGGTTCTCCCAGAGCAGAGCAGTGCTCCAGGGGGTATGAGTAGTCACTTATACCATTCTTCTATGTCTCCAGATCATCCAGGGCGGTCAGTTTGCCCCAGTTTGCACCTTGGACAGAGTTATGGTGGATTTATCAGTTTCCAGAGATTGTGCCAGCAAAAAATGAACTAGAAAATCACTAAAAAAATCGATTTGGCCTCCTGGGTCAAAGAAATGGCTTGGAATTTCGGCAGATGATGCTTCTCAGCATCTCGGACAGCCCTCCAGCAGTTTTCAGTCAGCAAATGTCCGGATTATTTTATTATGGCTCAGCCACCAAGGAAATCCCCCCAAGGGGTGCCCCCTCTAATTGGCTATTGATGTATGTCACTGTTATATTATATGGTTTGAAGTTGTAAAAGGGGCCTAGGGTGAATTAATCCCCCATTGACCCCCTCCTATGTACTATCATGTCACAACTTATGCTATATTGTGACTTTGACTTAGGATAGGCATCCTTGAGCAAAGTGCGCCCCCCCTTTTGACTTAGTCATTTGATCCATGTGATGATTTATGCATTATTGATCTCCACCGTTGATGATGTTTTAATCTCAACCGTTGGATGATAAAGTGAGTTAGGGTTTATGTACCTCTTAAACTATTTAAAGGAGGCGACCCCCCCATTGTAATTCATGAGCATTAGCACCAGAATTTGAATAAAGAGATTTGTGTCTGGGACTAGTCTCTGTGTACTTTGTAGATTTGATCTGATGTTTTGATGACTGATATTGCTACTCTTCTCTACTGAGCATTGTTCGGGACATATCTTTTTTTTTCCTTTACCCATTTTCTGCAGGTTGAAGAGGCACGCTAGGGAGGATGCAGTTGTGGGGAAACTCGCCCCGTCTCTGCTCTCGGGTGTCTGGTTCAAAGAGTTACTCTTTTTTATGAAATTTTACTGCCTTTTCCTTTCTTTATCTTACAGATCTCGTTCATTTTCCTTACTATTTGGTTTTCTTTGGTTTGGAAGGTAGAAAGGGGCACTAGGGTGATTGGTTGAAGCTCAACTCGGTCAAGATCTACTCCGAAAACATTTATTTAATCCGGAAAGTGGCATTCATCATCATTTCAAAGGCATTCTACAAAATCCAAGTATGTTTCACAGGTAAGTTTCTCTTCTTTTATTTTCTGTATATGCATTGCTCATCATTCCATTACATTAAAACCCTCTTTTTGTAGATCCATAGGTTCTAGCTTGCGGCGAGCTATAAAACTAAAAACCCACTTTAGATTTAACATAAAACCCCTAGATTTAAATTTGCGGCTTAATCGGATTCCATTTTCCCATCTAAAGCATTGGCCGGCTACTAGGAAAAACGCCTCCCTTGGGGAAAGTGGTCATTTTCACAAACCACAAACTGGATATTGTTGGCTTCATTTCCATTTGCCTAATCTTACACCCAACAACTATTTTGAGTATCCAATTTCAGTAATTTTCACCATTTTGCCTTAGATCCCATTTTTCTGATTTAAACCCTAGGGAAAAATTGGGGCTTTTAACCGGGATACTCTGAACCTCTTGGTTTTAGTTTTAAACTCTAATTAACCATCCTACTAAGAGATTCCACCAAGTATCGCTCGGCTACTCATTCGTTTTCCTTGTTTTAGGGTTTCTTGGTCATATGGACACCCCCTGGGCTTTGTGTTTTTCACTGGTCTAAAGTGTCGGTATCTTTGATTGGTGTAACATCCGAGTTCTTTCAAAAGACCTGGATATCGTAGGTCATGACTTTGATTGCCTTTCCTCTACCGTTCTGAATAGGATCATCTCTCGGGGAAACTACAAGATTCGTGATAACAGTACCTTTTGTATCCAATCCGTTCTACTAGTGTAGAAGGTGATTTGAGGAGAAGGCACATTGGTGGGGGGACTCACCTTGACGTCTTGCTTTGGATTGATTCCGACAGGGAGTGATTACTTCTTTATGACTCTTCGTTTCTGTGTTAATTACTTTTATTTTTACAAATCCCGATTTTGCTTGTCATACTTACTGGTTTCCCTTTGTGTGGCAGGTAGAGAGGATGCCCTAGGTCATTGAGTAAAGCAATTCAAGCAAGAACTTGTCCATATTTCCCATTTGATCTATGAGGAGGCAATCCTCATCATCCAAAAAGGCATCTACAAACTCCAGGTGAATATCTCAGCTAAATTCTCTCTGTTTTATTTTTCATGCATTGTTCATCAACAAATTTCATTGAAAAACCCTTTGTAGTAAGTAAGAAAATTCACCAGGGCATGTTACACTTAGAATCTCAATTTTTAGCGATCTGGGCTTTGGCAGCCATCATCCAAAACCCCTAAATCCTCCTAGGTGTTACCCTTTGACTCCATTTACCCACTGGTTCGAAGCATTAGTCTTTTGGGTAAATCGCCCTCTCTCCTTTGCTAGCAATTTTCTGAGTTTTATGTGTCCTGGCTTTGTTTGGATCTCATATACCGTCATACCTGTCATCCAAGCAACAAATCAAGTGTGTTAGAAGCCCTAATTCATTATCAAACCTAAACTAGGTTATTTCCCTAATTTTACAATCAAATCCCCCTAGATTTCAAGTTTGATCATTTGAATTAATACACAAATTATGGATCTGGTAATCAAATCCATAAGTCACCAAGTAATTTGACTTGAATAGCATTTCAAACATCTGTAACCACCCTCTACTCAAGTATTCCTCAAATTGCGGCTTTATCCTTAAATCTAGGGTTTACAGCTTTCACCTTACGTATTCTATGTTTTTAGTTTGATCTGGTGATTTAGCTTTCGGTCTTTCCTTCTAGGATAGGTTTGGGTCTCCCCCTTTATCACTTAGGCTTTAGTGGCATAAAGCGAAGGATATCTCAACCGGCGTGACAAGCATCCATCATTTGGGGGTTGGGGTATTAGTAGGTCACAACTTTAGTTGTCTTTCCCCAATGCTATCCTGTATAGGATCACTCTACGGGGCAACTACAAGATTCGTGATAACAATGCCTTGACAGCATAACTCACATCAGCGGTAAGAATTCTAAAATCTGGAATATAATTGGGCCCCAGGCAGTGGACTCTTAACTAAATCAGACATTAAAGATGAATCATATTGTGCATTAAGAATCATGGAGTTGAAACCTAGCTATTACTAATTATTAGTTATGCCTGCAAGCAATGTTTTCTGCTGTGTTCGACAGATTTCTTTTAAGTTTGCTTGTGTATAATCTCAATCATTTTCCAGATATCTATTCTAATTTCATTTTTAGATGCTTGTGAACTTCTCTAAGTGCTGGATGTTATAGGAAAGAGTTGAAGAGAATGAACAGATAGTTCCCTATTGTGATAACTCAAATACAAAACAGATGAAAAATTTGAACTCATTTGCCTAATTAATAATTTCTTTCAGTATGCTGATAAAGTTATTATCTTATTTGTTTACAGAAAAAAGATTATAGATCTTGTGCTTTACTATATGATCTAAATAACATCGTGAAACTACCACAATCAATTCACAGAATAGTTTAATGTAAATATATAGAAGCAGTAAGTATCAGGCATACTTTCTCTGTCAGAGGCATGCACATCTGAAAATACAACAAGAACAAGCCCAGCAACACATATTCCTACACCAATAAGCTGTCCAAGTTTGTATTTTGTCTTCAAGAATATCCATGTAAGGAATAAGACACAAGGTATTGTCCAGCAGTCCAGCAACATGACACTTGTGATTGATGTATATTCATATGCTCTCACCACTGCATGAAGATTGAAGAAAGCATATTAAATGGTGTGGTTGGAAATATAAAATCACTTTTAATTGAGCTTGTAAATTTATGTGGTAAGAGCTATTACTCAATACTACAACAAAAGTTAGCAGAAAAACTATGTAATACTTTCAATCCATATAAAGCAAGTATGAAAACCTAAGAAGCCCACATGAATGCATTCAGTTTTTGGCATACCTTATATTTCCATCCTACAAAGGGTACAAGTCAATAAGGGTAAATAGGTGAATTTGAAAGGATAGTAGCTGCATGAGAAATAAATGGTGCACAAAGGTAACCAATTAAGAATGAATGGTTATGCATATACAAGAAATGATCTATTGATGTTTGAATATGCACAAGGAACAAGTAGTGCCTGAATAGCAAACAAAATTGATGTAGTGATGTCCTATGCTTGAAGCAGGCATAAAGAGAGAATAGCATTGAACTCGTGAATGAAATGTCCTCTTCTGCTTGGGCATTGAAGACCAACCCGCTAACCTATGTGATTCCTATAGGTTCAAGTAGGTACTGACAGTCAAGGAATCAGCCGAAGACTGATGCCATATATAGAAGATCTAGGGCATCAATATTATATCACCATTGGGTCGAAGAGGGCCACTAGAGCCAAAGGCCACCTGCATGCATGACATCCAGGCATTATTTAATGATGCATGCACTCGATTAAGTCTCCATGCGCATGCATGCAAGTCAACTGCAAATTAGAAGATAAAGTGACCTAATTAAGTCAAAAGTTAGGGTTTTCGCAGTTGAGAGTTATAAAAGAAAGATAAAGTGAATGGAGAAGTCACTTATGTGATAATTGATTTGTGGAGTCGAATTGCAGAGCTCGGCGAACTAAATTGGGGTTGAGCACAAGCTCAGCTAACTGGTGTATTTCGGCAGCGAAATCTATCTGCCCTAGTTCATCATCAGGTTGGATCATCCAGGTTCAGCACTAGTTCATCATCAGGTTACATTCAGCAGTTATTCTGGGAGGTTGATTATTCATCCAACCAGAGGGTTTCACCGTCACACCGTGTCACCGTGATTAGAGACAAAGCAATTCGTTTTCCTACCTACAGAGTTCAAAACTTCCGCATGTTGCTTCCATCATCATCAAAGGGGTATTATAACCGTAGTGCACATCATTTGAGCTTCCAGCAGCAGCTTATTTATTATTCTGGAGCTTATATAGTTTGAGAGGAGGGCGCATTCACCTGTGGAGGACGATTTGGTGTATCTCCTTATTCCTCCAACAGAATCCTTGCATGCTGTGACCAGTCTCTTCACCATCAGCTGATCTATATACTGATATGTACATGCATTGATTTCTCCTATTTTATAGCATCTCAGTATTTTTCTAGGGCACATATTTGCATGCAACTACATGCATGCAAAGTTCGGGGTTTGCTTTCCTATTTGATTGAGTAAGTCTATTAGCCATCTACAGTATACACATAAATAGGAAAATACCAGTTTGGGATATTACAGTGGTATCAAAGCTATTTTCGTTGCCAGTTGTGGGCATGCAAAAATTATAAATGAATCCAGGAGACCCATACAACATTACTCACAGGAGACAGAGGTATACAGACCAATGTTATCGGAACCGGACCGATCATCGAACCGGCGAAGCCCAAAATGTGAACCAGACCGAAAACCGGACCGGAACTGACAAAAAACCGAGTAAAAAACCGGCTGACTAAAAAATACATAAAATATTCATATTTTGTAAAAAACATATATAACAATAGAACAATGGAACAGCAGAGACTAGATATTCAAGT
>LPNX010717141.1:968207-1025550 GCA_001517045.1 Pseudotsuga menziesii
ACTAAGCATACCTTCCCTTGCGACAGATGAAAAAACTCTAATTAAAAAATGCAATGATCTCTAAACAGTGTCCTCTCCAACAGAGACAGAAACCCATGACAATGTATAAAGTTTAAACCAAGGTGATTGCTCCAGGACCAAAAAAGACAGATCAAGATGACAATGGTCTTAGCTGTTAGAATTTGGACAGCAGAGACTAGATATTCAAGTATCTGCAGATAGACTAGAAAATGCAATGTAACTAGATATTCAAGCACCCACTACTGATGGATAAGTTACAACAATTTTCCAGTTCAACCAGACTCCTAACACCTCATCCCACAAGTCACACAAGCTATTAAAAATTGAGTTTTCTGGTTTTTTTTTTTTAAATTGAGTTTCTTGAGTCCCCGGTCCAGACCGGCCGGTTCGGCCGGTTTTGGCCGGTTCCGGCCGGTTCCATACCCGGTCTGGACAAAAATCCGGTTTTTCGAAATTTTTTTGCTGACCGGACCGGCCAACCCTGTAAACCGGTCAGACCGGTCGGTTTTGCCAGTTCCGGTTTGGTTCCGATAACACTGATACAGACAGAGAAGAGGAGTTAGAGGACATAGATTTGGGGAACAGAGAGTATCAGTTTGAAAAAGGCAAAGAAACAATGGCCGATGATGATAAAATAGCTTTCAATAGTCTCATATCGACCATAAAAGAACTCACCACTGGGCAAAAAGAAATGATGAGCACCTTCAGGCAAATGACTGAGAAGAATGGGCCCACCCCACACAGTCCCTTATTTCCCAACAGTGATAGGGTATCCACCAGCAATAGTAGGGAGCACTTACATACCAACATGCAGAGCCATCCCCATATATACAAGCCTTTCCGACCTACCATGCCTCAATTCTTAGATAGTCCAGCTGCAGTGCCTCTAGCACACGCAGAACCAGAAGAACCCATGAGTGCCTATCTGAGAGAATATAGGGCTTTAGGAGAGGACTTCCATTCAGCCATGACCTTCACTGACTTCTGCCACTTTAAAAGTAAGAACAAACCCAAAGCTTACAATAGGCCATTCACCCAGAACTATGAGTTACAACGCATCGTAGGGAAACTGATTATCCCTACCTTTGAGGGCACCCGGGGTGGCCCAGCTAGGAATTGGGTGCAGAAGTTGGATACATACTTCCAGCTCAACCCCATGATTGAGACGGATGCCATTAAATTGGCTACTTTGCATTTGGACGGAGAAGCACATGAGTGGTGGTACCACGGGTTAGTGACACTAGGTCACAACACCATCACCTCATACACAGATTTTACACAGAGGCTCATTGAGCGGTTTGATCGGAAGGATCCAGAGGTACACTTTAGGGAGCTGGCACAGCTCAAGCAGACAAGGAGTGCAGATGCTTTTATTTCTGAGTTTCAGAGGATAGCAGTCATGGTCGTAGATATATCAGAGAGCAGGTTGATTATGTTGTTCACTGAGGCTCTCACTAAACCCTTACGGGGATGGGTCAAGTCTTATAGGACCACCACCCTAGCAGATGCCATCAGACGGACTAGAGACTTGCAGGATGCAGTGCCCAAAAATAGGCTTCCTCCCAGGACCAATGTTCCTATTAAAGATAAAGAAAGGAAACCATGGCCCAAGAAAGAATGGATGGACAATGATACCTGACAGGACCTTGGAAGAAAAAAGTTATGTTTCACTTGCCAGGAACCATGGATACCAGGTCACAAATGTTCAAGAAAAGGAAAGGCCTACTACATAGAGGCTTATTCCGATAGTGACGAGGATGAGGATTATGTAATATCCCAAATTCCGATAGTGAGGAGGATGAGGATTATGTAATATCCCAAATCCCGATATTTTCTATTTCTAAGCAAATATGCTGATACAACCAGGCATGCAAACTGCCATGCAAAAATCCCTATTTTATAGCAAAAATTAGGGTTAGGGTTTGTCAGATAGAATGAACACTTACCCCTGATAAGCCGGCTGGACTGCTCCTGAGAGAATATGCAAGCATCAAGAACTGAATAAGAGATGGACAGATATCTTCTACATCCGGCGAAACCCCAGCAGCAAGAACCCAGATCAGATAAGGGTGACGTTTCCAATGAAGGAGGTGTCCGATGAAGCTACCGATTTGCAGGACTGATAGCCTTCCTGTGCCGGAAAGAATGCCTGGTACATGCGGAGATTCTGAGGTCTCTAGGCAGCCTAGCGAATTGTTCCAGAGAGGCAGCTGCTCACACCCCCTTGATCCCGAAATCGTTGATAACTGCTCTGAATGAGCACGGTCGGATCTGATAATTACCGGATGCCGGAGTAAGATGTTGATGATGAGAATGGTGCCTGAGTTTCGAAGGAAAACTGAGATCTGAAGACCCAGCAACTGATTAGGGCTTTCTGGCTGAAACCCCCCCCCTTACGACTGCACACGTGTTCCTGCAACAATCTATACCGTATACTGGATAACTATGAATGAATGTAAGAGCAAATGGTGAACCTGTATGGCTTACCCTGAATGAGACTAGGGCAGATGTTTCACTGCCGAAACCTCGCTAGCTGAAGACTCCGTCTCCAACCCCAACTATTGTGCGGCACGCTGTGCCGCTATCCAAGATCTCCCAAAATAATAATCATCCCAAAGTGAAGTATCCTTTCGCTTTATCCTCCTTTTATAACTTTCAACTGCGAAAACCCTAATCTTTGACCTAATTAGGTCACTTTATCTTCTAATTTGCAGTTGACTTGCATGCATGCAGATGGAGACTTAATGAGTGCATGCATCATTAAATAATGCTTGGATGGCATGCACGAAGGTGGCCTTTGGCCTCGGTGGCCCTTCTTGACCTAATGATGATGCCCTAGATTTTCTATGGATGGCATCAGTCCTTAGTTGATTCCCTAACTGTCAGTAACCGCTCGAACCCACAGGAATCACATAGGTTAGCGGTTTTGGGTCTCAAGGCCTAATCGGAAGAGGACATTACAGGCCTCCCCGCTTGAGATTGCTTGTCCTCAAGCAACTTCAAACTGGGATGCTGCAATACCTGTTCACCTTCCTAGGTGGCATCCTCTGGCGGTAGTTCTTTCCATTGAACCAAGTACTCTCTGATTACCCTGTTCCTGAGCTTCCTTTCTCTAGTCTGTATGATCCGTTCGGAAATCAGTATTAGCAGTCCTTCATCATCTAAAGGAGGCAATTCTGTTGATGGAGCAATGTGTTGCCCAAGCGTCTTCTTCAGATTAGATACATGGAACACATTGTGAATTTTGCTTTCCTGTGGAAGTTCTAGTTCATATGCCACCTCTCCCACCTTCCTGATTATTCTGTATGGTCCATAGAAGCGGGGTTTTAACTTCTCTGCTCCTTTCTTCTTAAGTGAGGACTGTCTGTAAGGTTGGAGCCTTAAGTATACCAAAGCCCCTACCTCGAAGCTCCACTCAATCCTGTGTTTGTCGACATACAACTTCTGTTGATTCTGGGTTGTTTGTAAATTCTCCTTCAATATTTTCAGAATGTCTTGACTGTCCTGTATCCAATCCTTAGCCTTAGGAGCCCTACTATCTCCAAATGCCAAATCTGCATAGTCCAAGGCCTTGTAACCATATAATGCCTTAAAAGGAGTCATCCTAATAGACATGTGATAGGTAGTATTGTAGCAATACTCCCCTAGGTGTAGCCATTTGATCCAGGTTCGCTGCTACCCTGCTACATAGTTCCTTAAATATCCTTCGATCCACTTGTTGACTATTTCCGTTTGTCCATCACTCTGGGGATGATAACTCGTACTAGTAGCCAGTTCGGTCCCCACCAATCTGAACAGTTCCTGCCAGAAGGCACCCGTGAATCTGCTATCCCGATCACTGACAATGGTCTTAGGTAACCCGTGTAACCTAAAGACCTCCCTGAAGAATAACTCAGCTACTTGAGCTGCCGAGTAGTCTGATGATATCGAGAAGAAATGTGCAAATTTGGTCAGTCTGTCAACTACTACATATAAACAATCACGCCCTTGGATTTTGGGCAATCCTGAGATAAAGTCCATGGAGATGCTCTCCCACTTCTGTTCTGGAATCGGTAGTGGCTGGAGTAACCCTGCTGGATGGGTGTTCTCAATCTTGTTCTGCTGACAGATGCTACATTCCCGTACATGCTGCATAATTTCCCCCTTGAGGCCCTTCCATGAGAACCTCTCTCGAATCTGCATGTAGGTCTTTAAGAAACCTTGATGCCCTGATAAAGGAGAATCATGTGCTGCCTGAATGATCTTTTTCCTCAATGTGGATTCGGGGACGAGGTATATCCTATTTTTGTAGTAGATGATGTCATCAACAATCCTGTACCTGTCATCCTGAATTTGTCCGTCCAATAATTCGTAGGCGAATTTATTTTTGGAGTATTCCACTAAGAGAAGTGCCCTCCAATCTGTAAAATATACAACTGAGAAATAATGAGGCGGGACGCCTGGATAATGCATCAGATACTACATTATTCTTACCTTTTACATACTCGATCTCAAAATCATAGGCTTGTACTTTGCTGACCCATTTCTGCTGTCGCTCATTCAGTTCCTTCTGCTCCAGGAAATACTTGAGGCTGTTATGATCGGTTTTGATTTTGAATTTACTGCCCACCAGGTACTGTCTGAATTTTGTGAGAGCGTGTAAGATGGCTAGCATCTCTTTGTCATATATAGAGTAATGGCGCTCGTAGTTCTTCAGTTTACGGCTCTCAAATGCAATAGGGTGATGGTTTTGCATCAACACTGCTCCTAACCCTTCCCTTGAGGCATCACATTCTACTACAAAGGGTTGTGAGAAGTCTGGTAATGCTAAAACTGGACAGGAACTCATAATAACCTTCATCTCCTCGAAAGTTTTCTGTGCTAAGTCTATCCAAGTGAACGCCCCCTTCTTGGTGAGATCTGTGAGGGGTGCTGCAAATTGGGAGAATCCCTTAACGTACCGTCGGTAATAAGTGCACAGACCCAAGAAACCTCTCAATTCTGTAACTGTTTTTGGCGCGGGCCAATCTCTGATAGCTAGGATTTTCTCCATATCAACCTGTACTCCTTCTGCATTAATTATGTGTCCTAAGTACAGCATTTCCTTCATGCCAAACTCACATTTGGACATTTTCGCATAAAGTGAATGTTCTTCTAAAATACTCAGTACTTCGTCCAGGTGTTTCAGATGCTCTTCCCATGTTTTGCTGTAAATCAGGATGTCATCAAAGAATACTAGCAAAAACTTGCGTAGCTGTGCTCTGAAGGTGTGGTTCATGCATGATTGAAAGGTGGCTGGAGCATTGGTAAGTCCAAAGGGCATGACCAAAAACTCATAGTGACCATAGTGACAGCAAAAAGCTGTTTTGGAGATGTCTTGGTCCCTTACCCTGATCTGATGGTATCCCGAGTGAAGATCAATCTTGGAGAAGTATTTAGCTCCTCGAAGCTCATCCATGAGTTCGTCAATTCTGGGAATGGGATACATGTTCTTAATGGTCTTTTTGTTGAGTGCTTGATAATCGATGCACATTCGCAGTGTACCATCCTTCTTTTTGACCAATACTACTGAGGATGCGAAGGGGCTAGAACTGGGCCGAATATATCCAAGCTCCAGTAATTCTTTGATTGTTTTCTCAATCTCATCCTTGTATCTTTTGGGATGCCTGTAAGGAGTGGTGATGACTGTTTGTGTCCCCTCCTCTAGCTCGATGATGTGTTCAAAACCTCGGTTTGGCGGTCTACCTGATGGAAGGTCGCTAAAAACCTTTTCATGTTTCTGTAGCAAGGTTTGAATGTCACTTGGGTGTCGTGTGCTGGTCTCTGGGGGTTTCCTAAAGGTGACCAAACATTCTGCAGCCCATTCTATATCATCCTGTCCGAGTACTGCCTCCATTCTCTGAGATGAGACCGGTTTTGGGGGATAAGTGTTCATGCCCCTCAAAACTACCCGTTTGCCGTCTGGCCCCTGGAATTCCATTTCCATCGCCCTGTAGTCTGTAGTGTATTTCCCTATAGAATAAAGCCAGTGAACACCCAATACTACATGAGTATCCGATACATCCACTACATAGAAAGAATCTGTCATCTGATAGTTACCTAAGGTGACATTCAGTTTTGGAATCCAGTAGTTGCACTCCATGCTGGAGTTCCCGGCTACTGCTACAGTGAATCCTTCGAACTTCTTGGTCTGAATACCCCTCTTGGCTACCCAAGCGGAGTCAATGAAATTGTGGGTAGCTCCCCCATCAATCAATACTTCGACTCTGTGACCCTATACTACTCCCCTGACCCTAAGAGTACGGAATCTTGGTACTCCAGATAGTGTAGCAATGACTCCCTCTAGTGTATCACCCTGGTGTGATTCTTCCTCAGCTGCCCGTAGTTCTTCTGTGGTTTCCTGCTCATAGTCATCCTCATCACTGTCCAAATATACCTCAATGTAGTGAGCCTTCGCCTTCCATGCACACCTGTGTCCTGGTACCCATGGTTCCTGACAAGTGAAGCATAGTTTCTTCCTTCTCAAATCTTTCCTAGTGTCCTCGTCTAACCATGTTTTCTTGGGAACATCCTGCTAGAAAGGTTTCTTGTCCTTGTCCCTAACAGGAAAATTGGTTTTCAGCAGGAACTTGTTTTTGGGGACAGAATCCTAAAGATCTCTAGCTCTGCTAATGGCATCCTGCAGAGTGAGGGGTTTGTAGGCTTTCACCCATCCCCGTAGTGGCTCTATGAGGGCCTCCGTGAATAACATAGTCAACCTACTCTCTGACACATCTGTTACCATGACTGCTATCCTCTGAAATTCTAAGATGAAGGCTTCGGCACTACCGGTCTGTTTGAGTTGAGCCAACTCCCTGAAATGTATCTTTGGATCCTTCCCATCAAACCTCTCTATGAGCTTCTGAGTGAACTCACCGTAGGAGTGTATGGTGTTGTGACCCAATGTCATCAATCCATGGTACCACCTAAGTCACCTGGTTCGAGCTCGTGTTCGAATTCGGGGACTTTGATATTCGGCAAGGAAAACTTTTGCAAAAAAAATCGGCATTAAATTCGAGATAGTATAAATTTTAAAAATTAAAAAAATATTTCATTTTATATATAAATATTAAATATAATAATAATATATTAAATTATTTCTTAAATATTATATATTTTATCTCATTTATGTAGTTTATTTTAAAAAGTCAAAATTTTAAATTTTAAAAAATATACATTTTAAAACTAAAAATCCTAAAATCCTTTACATTTAAAAAAATATACATTTAAAAAACTACACATTTTAAATTCAGACATTTTAAAACTAAAAATCCTAAAATCCTTTACATTTAAAAAACTATATATTTTAAAATTCTAAAATCCTTTTATCAAAAAGGACCGTAAGATGTTAGCACAACCCGATTCCACCCCTCAATCAAGTCATTGACCACTGTCAATTTGCGAATTGGTCGCATACCCCAATTTCATTTCGATTTCAGATTTCAAATTTCAAATTTCCATTTCGATTTCAAATTTCATTTCGATTTCAATGTCAATGCAGCGCTGGTTCCCCATGTGCGAAATGAAATCAAAGTTTGTTCCCCTCACAAACTTGGTTGCCTATAGAAACCCACGAATTGCCAAGAAACGACCACGACTTGCGTGTAAGAAACGACCACTACTTGCTTGTATGAAACCTGGTTGCGTGTAGAAACCAATGTTACAAATATCATGTCGGCGAATATATCGCCAAGGGTCCAAAAAGATATTATCGGATTTATCGGCGAAAATGTCGGCAAACATCGGCAATATATCGACAATGTAAAAAAATACAAAAACATTCATTAATACATGAATATTTTAATCATGATTTAATTTTAGCATTCAAATAAACACATAAATACATGAATATTCATTAATACAAAAATACTAAATCTTTTAATTTTTAAATTTTAATCATGATTCATTAATGTGCAAATTTCAAAATTGAAATTTAATTAATTTATTAACTAATATATATAAATAGTATACTGTAATTAATAATTATAAATTATAATTTGTTAAAAACTTAAAACTTAACTGTGTTATTATTATATATATTATATATAATATAATATGTATTATAATACATAATATATATTATATATAATATATATTATGTATTATATATATTATATATAATATATATTATGTATTATATATATTATATATAATATATAATATATAATACAGATATAATGCTCTCTCTTCTCAAGGTTCTTGAACATTATCCATGCATATTAAAGAGTGTCATTTACTTTTTTTTTAATGAACATTATCCATGCATATTGAAGAGTGTCATTTACTTCTTTTTTTTAAAACCGCGACGTAAACTTAATTTTCCTTATAACAAGGTAAAGTGGACAATAGTTATACATTTTTAATATTAAGAATAATTCTGCTAACTATATATATAGACTTCTCTCTAAAATTCTTTCTGTCATTAATTATAAAATCATTTTGTATGTGGCCAAAATCCAAGGAATAGCGTTAGAATCAGTTTTAAGAATTATTGAATCGTATCTTTGCATTTAACAACCAACCACATAATTGAAATCGTTTGGAAATCATGAGAAGCTTTGATGAATCAAGAAATCCGATGGTTTGAGTGGGAAATGTGTAAGCATTAAGAAACTCGTCAGTGGTTTTTGCCATTGTATTTCACTTAATTTGTAAGGAGGCAAAGTAGAGATTCTTCAATCTTTCAGAATTAATAGTGACCGACAATAAGATGCAGCGGACATATTTACTGGCCCTTAAAAGGGAGATTATTCAGGCAAAGTAAAATTCTGGTACAAACAATTCATGTAATAACTGTGGTCTGATAAAAATGTTACCTCTGTAAAAGCTTCACCGACGCCCAAATTCAATTTTTAAACCCCGACGGACCCCCGCATGTCAACCTTTCAACTCGCGATTTTTTCAGAAAATATCGCGATTTTATCGCTAAAAATCGCGATTTTTGGAAAGGAAAAATCGCCGATATATTCCACGATTTTTGCCGATAATATCGGCGTGAGGATCATATCGCGATATATCGCCGATATTTGTAACACTAGTAGAAATCCACTACTTGAGTGTATGAAACCCTCAATGCGGCTGTGGGCAGAAAAATGTTAAAAAACTAGAGTAACAAAGTCACAGGCGGCAAGGTAGGGTTTACACTCAGGAAAATCGGCGATTTTTTTTAACAAATTCGTGTTCCCATTAAAATCGGCGAATTTCGATTTTGAAAGCTAAAAAACGTCGAACCCGGTGACATAGGGTACCACCACTCGTGAGCTTCTCTGTCCAGGTGAAGATTAGCCAATTTAATGGCATCTGTCTCTGTCATGAGATTGAGTTGGAAATAGGTATCCAACTTTTGAACCCATATCCTCGTTGATCCTCCGCGAGTCCTGTCAAAGTTCAGGATGGTCAACCTACCCAAGGTCTTCTGCAACTCATAGTTGTGATTGAAATCCTTGTTGAAATTCCTGGGCCTGTTCCTACTCTTCATGTTGCAGAAATCTGAAAAAGACATCGCAGCATGAAACTCAACCCCTAAGTCTCTATACTCCTGTAAATAAGCCCCAAAAGGCTTGCTTGGTTCTACCTGCATGACCGGACCACCTACTGTATCTGCCAAGAAGTGAGGCATGGTAGGCCTGTTGGAAGGTCTACTATATATGTGCGGAGTATTTTGAATATTAGTGTACGCAATCTTTCCACTGCTGCTTGTAGATCCCCGATCTACCGATGAGGGAGGTGTACTGTTGATAGCTATGAGCTTCTGAGTGAACTCACCGTAGGAGTGTATGGTGTTGTGACCCAATGTCACCAATCCGTGGTACCACCACTCGTGAGCTTCTCCGTCCAAGTGAAGTGTAGCCAATTTAATGGCATTTGTCTCTGTCATGGGATTGAGTTGGAAATAGGTATCCAACTTTTGAACCCATATCCTCGTTGATCCTCCGCGAGTCCCGTCAAAGTTCGGGATGGTCAACCTGCCCAAGGTCTTCTGCAACTCATAGTTGTGATTGAAACCCTTGTTGAAATTCCTGGGCCTGTTCCTACTCTTCATGTTGCAGAAATCTGAAAAAGACATCGCAGCATGAAACTCATCCCCTAAGTCTCTATACTCCTGTAAATAAGCCCCAAAAGGCTCGCTTGGTTCTACCTGCATGACCGGACCACCTACTGTATCTGCCAAGAAGTGAGGCATGGTAGGCCTGTTGGAAGGTCTGCTATATATGTGTGGAGTATTTTGAATATTAGTATACACAATCTTTCCACTGCTGCTTGTAGATCCCCGATCTACCGGTGAGGGAGGTGTACTGTTGATACCTATTTCCGGTTTCGTCGATAATCTGTTGATTGCATTGAGTACCTCTTGTTGCCCTTTGGCTAAGTCTTGCAATGCAGAGACTAAGCTGCAAAACTCCATCCTATCCTCTTCTTCTCCCGTTCCTTTTCCCCTATCCGAGTGTATACTTGTTTGTTCCATATCTGAATTGGTATCTTCTAGTTGGATATCCTCAAACTCCCATATGTATCTACTCTTCCTCCTCCTATAGGTTACAAAAGAGTCTCCTTCTGTATTCATCTAAGTTTCATTTCTTAAGCCCACAGCTGGCCAAGAAGATAGCTCTGATACCACTGTAATATCCCAAACCCCGATATTTTCTATTTCTAAGCAAATACGCTGATACAACTAGGCATGCAAACTGCCATGCAAAAATCCCTATTTTATAGCAAAAATTAGGGTTAGGATTTGTGAGATAGAATGAACACTTACCCCTGATAAGTCGGCTGGACTGCTCCTGAGAGAGTATGCAAGCATCAAGAACTGAATCAGAGATGGACAAATATCTTCTACATCCGGCGAAACCCCAGAAGCAAGAACCCAGATCAGATAAGGGTGACGTTTTCAGTGAAGGAGGTGTCCGATGAAGCTACCGATTTGCAGGACTGATAGCCTTCCCGTGCCGGAGAGAATGCCTGGTACATGCGGAGATTCTGAGGTCTCTAGGCAGCCTAGCGAATTGTTCCAGAGAGGCAGCTGCTCACGCCCCCGTGATCCTGAAATCGCTAATAACTGCTCCGGATGAGCACGGTTGGATCTGATAATTACCGGATGCCGGAGTAAGATGTTGATGATGAGAATGGTGCCTGAGTTTCGAAGGAAAACTGAGATCTGAAGACCCAGCAACTGATTAGGGCTTTCTGGCTGAAAACCCCCCCCCTTACGACTGCATACGTGTTCCTGCAACAATCTATACCGTATACTGGATAACTATGAATGAATGTAAGAGCAAATGGTGAACCTGTATGGCTTACCCTGAATGAGACTAGGGCAGATGTTTCACTGCCGAAACCCCGCTAGCTGAAGACTCCGTCTCCAACCCCAACTGCTGTGCGGCACGCTGTGCTGCTATCCAAGAGCTCCCAAAATAATAATCATCCCAAAGTGAAGTCTCCTTTCGCTTTATACTCCTTTTATAACTTTCAACTGCAAAAACCCTAATCTTTGACCTAATTAGGTCACTTTATCTTCTAATTTGCAGTTGACTTGCATGCATGCGAATGGAGACTAAATGAGTGCATGCATCATTAAATAATGCTTGGATGGCATGCACGAAGGTGGCCTTTGGCCCCGGTGGCCCTTCTTGACCTAATGATGATGCCCTAGATTTTCTATGGATGGCATCAGTCCTTAGCTAATTCCCTAACTGTCAGTAACCGCTCGAACCCACAGGAATCACATAGGTTAGCGGTTTTGGGTCTCAAGGCCTAATCAGAAGAGGACATTACAGATTACCAGGATCAGGCACAGGGAGAGACAACAGAGATAGTTGTTGAGGGACAGGCCTTAGGAGGTACCATTGCTACCATGACAGGGGTTCCTAGATTCCACACTCTTCGAATTAGAGGTACCATACAGGGCCACAGAGTGGGAGTACTGGTAGATGGTGGGGCATCCCACAACTTTATTGATGTTGCATGGGTTAAAAAGAGAGACATTCAGACTGAGAGCTTTAATGGGTTTTCGGTAGCAGCAGCAGGTCACAACATGGAGTGTAGTCAGAGGATTCCTAAATTAAAGGTAACGCTTGGGAATTATACAGTGATAGAGACATTCTATGTGGTAGATGTACCTAACATGAATGTGGTACTAGGAGTTCAGTGGCTATATTCCATAGGGAAGTATTCCACAAATTACCAGACCATGGAGATGGAGTTTACAGGAGCAGAAGGACAAAAGGTGGTATTGAGAGGGATGAATACCTATCCTCCCACAGCAGTGACATCACACAGGATGGAGGCAGTACTTTGACAGGGAGATATTGAGTGGGTTGCAGAGTGTATGGTTACCTTCAAGAAACCACCAGATGAGGCCACACAACATCCAATAGATATAGAGGCCTTACTACAGAAGCACAAGGTAGTATTCGGAGACATTCCAGCAGGTCGACCTCCAGATAGGGGATTTGAGCACATTATTGAGTTAGATGAGGGGACCCAAGCAGTTATCACCACTCCTTACAGACATCCCAAGAGGTATAAAGATGAGATCGAGAGTACAATCAAGGAACTACTCAAGCTGGGATACATCAAACCTAGCTCCGGTCCCTTTGCATCTTCAGTAGTGCTAGTGAAGAAAAAGGATGGAACCTTACGCATGTGCATTGATTACAGGGCACTCAATAAGAAGACCCTAAAGAACAGGTATCCCATCCCTAGGATTGATGAGTAAAAGGATGAACTACAGGGGGCAAAGTACTTTTCCAAAATTGATCTCCGCTCAAGGTAACATCAGATTTGGGTCAGGGAACAAGATGTTCCAAAGACCGCTTTCCGTTGCCACTTCAGACATTATGAGTTTCTAGTGACGCCATTTGGGCTCACTAATGCGCCAGCTACTTTCCAATCATGCATGAACCATATCTTCAGGACACAGTTGCGTAAATATATTCTGGTATTCTTCGACAACATATTGATATACAGTCGGACTTGGGAATAACATTTGAGACATCTTGATGAAGTACTTGGTATTCTACAGGAGCAGTCACTATATGCCAAAAATGTCCAAGTGTGAGTTCGGCATGCAGGAGATGTTGTACTTAGGACATGTGATAGGGGCCAACGGGGTCCAGGTGCACTTAGAGAAGATTCGGGCAATTTTGGATTGGCCTACACCTAAAAATGTGATAGAACTGAGGGGCTTTTTGGGCCTTTGCACCTACTGCAGGAGGTATGTCAGCGGATTCTCACAGATGACCGCACCCCTCACAGATCTTACCAAGAAGCTAGCATTTAGTTGGTCGGAGGCAGCACAACAAACATTCGAGAAAATGAAGGAGGTAATGAGTTCATGCCCAGTATTAGCTTTACCAGACTTTTCTCAATCCTTTGTGTTAGAATGTGATGCTTCAGGAGAGGGAATTGGGGCAGTTTTGATGCAGAACAACCACCCCATTGCATTTGAGAGCAGGAAGCTCAAAGACTATGAGCGCCACTATTCGATATATGACAAAGAGATGTTAGCTATCCTCCATGCGCTAACCAAGTTCAGGCAGTACTTAGTAGGTGCCAGGTTCAAGGTTAAGACAGATCACAACAGCCTGAAATACTTCCTAGAGCAGAAAGAACCAAACGAGAGACAACAGAAATGGGTAACTAAAATTCAGGCTTATGACTTCGAGATTGAGTACGTAAAGGGGAAGAGCAATGTAGTGGCCGATGCACTTTCTAGAAGACCAGCTACTTTATCCCTTATGAGCATCTCATCAGATTGGAGATCTCATCTTTTGGTTGAGTACTCCAAAGATAAGTTTGCTTGTGAGCTATTGGATGGACAGATTCAGGATGATAGGTACAGGGTCATTAATGATATCATATACTACTAAAATAGAATCTTCTTGGTTCTAGAGTCTCCCCTCAAGAATAAAATCTTACAAGCATCACACGATTCACCATTAGCAGGGCATCAGGGGTTTCTCAAGACCTACAGACAGATTAGAGAAAGGTTCTCATGGAAGGGCCTCAAGAAAGATGTGATACAACATGTGAGGGAGTGCAGCTTGTGCCAACAAAACAAAATAGAGCACATCTACCCAGCTAGTTTACTACATCCATTACCTATTCCTGAGCAGAAATGGGAGAGCATTTCTATGGACTTCATTACTGGGCTGCCCAAGGTCCAAGGCAGAGACTGCTTGTACGTAGTAGTGGATAGATTGATTAAGTTTGCTCACTTCTTTGCCACATCATCAGATTATTCAGCAGCACAGGTAGCAGAACTATTTTTCAGAGAGGTATTTAGATTCCATGGGTTACCCAAGACCATTATCAGTGACAGGGACAGCAAATTCACAGGAGCCTTTTGGCAAGAGCTTTTCCGGTTAGTGGGGACCGAGTTAGCCATGAGCACAAGTTATCATCCATAGAGTGACGGGCAGACAGAGATTGTTAATAAATGGATTGAGGGATACTTGAGAAATTACGTATCAGGTCAGCAGAGGACATGGATCAAATGGTTACACTTGGTTGAACATTGTTACAACACCACCTACCATATGACCATTAGGATGACCCCTTTTCAAGCCCTGTATGGGTATGATGCTTCCACTTTTGCAGACCGGATATTTGGCTATACCAGGGCCCCCAAGGCCAAGGAGTGGATTCAGGAGGGTCAAGATATCCTCAAGATACTCAGGGAGAACATACAGGCTGCTCAGAATCAACAGAAGATATATGCAGACAGGCACAGAGTTGAGCGCAGTTTTGAGGTGGGAGACTTCGTTTATTTACGCCTCCAGCCTTACCGACAATCATCTCTTAAAAAGAAAGGAGTAGAAAAACTCCAACCTCGTTTTTATGGTCCATACAAGATAATTCGGAAGGTCGGAGAGGTAGCATATGAGCTAGAACTACCCCCAAAGAGCAAGATTCACAACATATTTCATGTCTCCAATCTCAAGAAGGTGGTTGGTCAACAGATTGTTACATCTTCTGAGCTGCCTCCCCTTGATGATGAGGGGCAATTGGTTCTGAATTCCGGAGCGCATCCTAGAGGTGCGAGAGCAGAAACTGAGGAACAAAATCATCAGAGATTACCTGGTTCAGTGGAAAGGTCTGCCTATAGAGGAGGCTACTTGGGAGGCAGAACAGGTATTACAGCACCCAACTTTACAGTTGCTTGAGGACAAGCAAATTCGAGCAAGGAGGACTGTAATGTCCTCTTCTACTTAGGCATTGAGGACCAACCCGCTAACGCATGTGATTCCTATAGGTTCGAGCAGGTACTGACAGTCAAGGAATTAGCCGAAGACTGATGCCATATATAGAAGATCTAGGGCATCAATATTATATCACCATTGGGTTAAAGAGGGCCACTAGAGCCAAAGGCCACCTACATGCATGACATCCAGGCATTATTTAATGATGCATGCACCCGATTAAGTCTCCATGCGCATGCATGCAAGTCAACTGCAAATTAGAAAATAAAGTGACCTAATTAGGTCAAAAGTTAGGGTTTTCGCTGTTGAGAGTTATAAAAGAAAGATAAAGTGAATGGAGAAGTCACTTATGTGATAATTGATTTGTGGAGTCAAATTGGAGAGCTCGGCGAGCTAAGTTGGGGTTGAGCGCATGCTCAGCTAACTGGTGTATTTCAGCAGCGAAATCTATCTACCCTAGTTCATCATCAGGTTGGATCATCCAGGTTCAGCACTAGTTCATCAGCAGGTTACATTCAGCAGTTATTCTGGGAGGTTGATTATTCATCCAGCCAGAGGGTTTCACCGTCACACCGTGTCACCGTGATTAGAGACAAAGCAATTCGTTTTCCAACCTACAGGGTTCAAAACTTTCGCATGTTGCTTCCATCATCATCAGAGGGGTATTATAACCCTAGTGCACATCATCCGGGCTTCCAGCAGCAGCTTATTTATTATTCTGGAGCTTATATAGTTTGAGAGGAGGGCGCATTCACCTGTGGAGGACGATTTGGTGTATCTCCTTATTCCTCCGGCAGAATCCTTGCATGCTGGGACCAGTCTCTTCACCATCAGCTGATCCATATACTGGTATGTACATGCATTGATTTCTCCTATTTTATAGCATCTCAGTATTTTTCTAGGGCACATATTTGCATGCAACTGCATGCATGCAAAGTTCGGGGTTTGCTTTCCTATTTGATTAAGGAGTAAGTCTATTAGCCATCTACAATATACACATAAACAGGAAAATATCAGTTTGGGATATTACAGTGAAGCACAATTGATGCACACAAATCCAAGTATCTCAAGTACACAAACATAACAACATTTGATATAGATATATTAGTAATTGTATTTTGGAGTACAACTGACCAATTCTTCATTTATGAGTGTCCCATGCATGCACTGTGTCTAGTTGATTTCAGTCCTAGCATTACCCATCTCCCAAATTCTATTCATCTTGAAATCAATCTTGACATTGACTCTGCCCCGTCCTAATCCTTCCTCATGAGCAGATATATAGCAAAAATTACCCATTCCAACAGCTATGTAATAATGAATAGAGCCAAAAACCAATGACTTTCACCTCCCGGAGAAACAAAATATCAAACTGGACCTCAAAAACACTAATTTCTAAATAGTATTAAGGATAAGAACATGCCTTCATCTTATGTGGCACCTTGAACATCCTAGGTTAGATGGTTGAATTTCAAGGGTACACACCATCAATTCTCTTCTAGATGGCTTCAAAAATGCCACTATTGAGACCTTATGTGCATGGATACAATGCCAAAAGGTGGGAAACAAGTATTTGAGGAAGCTTAATATGGTTCAGGTGCCACAACAAGATCCTTTGATGCGTATAGGGTCCTTGAATCCCATGTTACATATGTTGGAGGACCATGAAAACCTTCCAACTTCCTTGCATCAACCAACGAGCTAATATTTCCCTTTTTGTAATAGACCAACTTTTATATGAATGGGAGTCCAAACTTAATCTGTTACTCGTCTTGCTTTTATCAACCAATTTAAACTCCTTCTGATGTCCATGTTTTCCTTTCGTCTTACCTACCATAGCCTATCCACCTTCCCCAATCTTGTCTGCAATTCAGTCTGATCAAGGTAGTTGCTTACCTCCTACTTTCTTAAATGGCACATTCTATGGTGTGGATCTCAAATATCAACCTCAAGCAAAAGTTTCTAGAAGCAGGTGGGTGCTACACCTGGTTCAATCTATGGAGTGGTGTGCCTCAAGTTCACACATGATTGGATAGGTTTCATGCGGTTTTGCACATGGCACCTTCACAAACACTTCTCATTGACATTGTTTCAATGAGGTGTTTGGTGACAAGCTTATTTGCCCATCTGCACAACAACATTCACAAGGTCGGTGAAAATTGGTTACCCTTAATCCATCAATAAAGATTGTTGCCTAATATAAGGATTCTCGAATCCCTTCTATTACCCCTCATATAGAATGAGGTCAGTTCAGTGAGTTCAATCACATTTGCAGTTGCATGAAACATATATATTTGTTATCATTGATGTATCTTTTGATATGATGTAGGGGCTATATGTATGGATGCACACCTCTTCCCTAGCACTACCCATATGATATGTAGCAATAGACACGACAATGGATAGGTAGCTATCAATTATATCGTCTCTGGTGAGCAGGTGTGTGGTGTTTATCTAGTAGGTTGTGTTATCACATCCATAGTAGCTAGGCTACCATGATGCAGATCAGCTTGTCAAAGACATGAACCAGTCCATATTACATGAGATGAGCAGTGTATTTGAGCGGTGATCATCAGTGGCAGAGTATTATTCCAAGCTACCCGAGCATCTAGAGCAGTTTGCTAGTATGCCCCTTGTCATGACTGAGCCTTGCATGTACCCCTTTGAGAGGACTCGGTTAGGTCATGGTTCGCTTGGCAGAGTAGCAGAGTAGGCAGCTAATACACTTCCCTTGCCCCTATGTAATCAGAGACAATCTCCATGGCCACATTCAGAGACATGTATATGATTGAGCAAGTATACATGTTGCATTTGGGTGCTATTATTTGTCTCTCTTATTTCTATTGGTAGCTTTGACTATGCACAAGTGACTAGCAGTGATGATATGGTTTTACTAGTTGTTATTGTAGACTTCTAATTATGAATAGTTAAATGGTCTTGATTGTCAAGGCCCTGGCATATGCTCACTAGTATGACTTACCTTATACAAACTTGAACATTCTCGTGCTATGACTAGCACCATTTTGTCACTTCCTTCATCCATCTGTTGTTTCCATCTTTGAGATTTTACCTTTGACTTGGACCCAGACTCGTGAGATTGGAGACTTTCCCCACCTTGACCTCTGTCTGTAAGGATAAAACCTTGCATGTTGGAATCTTAGTTTAATAAATATATTTTGATAATTGAATGTTTATTTACAGAGATAGTGAGCCATGTTAAATATGGCTGATAGGGTAATAGACATGTATATTAACAAATAGACATGCCCCATAATAACTAATAATTAATAATTAATTAACCTATTAGTGACGAAATAATAAACTGATACTAATTAACAATTGTAATAACCATTTAGGTTTATTACAAGTCATCTGGCCTTGAAAAGATTCAACCACGAACCTTATATAAAGAGTGCTCAACTTAAACTTCTTAAATGCTTGATTAGTTGTAACTTCAATAGGTGTGTTGTGCTTGACGAAATTTTCTTTAAGAAAGGCATAGGTGTGATTGATTTTGACAAAGGAACTCTTGCCACGAATAATGGTAACACGGTTTAATAATTCTTGATATAGTTGGTCACATTTCCATTCAAATTTCTTGATGCATATAATTGTGTAGATAAAACCATAATGACTATAGTAAGTATTCTTATGATTTTCCAATCTATTATCTTCATGATGAACTAGTGTCGACATGTTGAACCCTGGTATTTTTGCATGCTTTGGTATGGCACTGATTAATATCTGAAATATAGATGCTTTAGTGTTGATCGATGGATCTTCAAACATGGTTGGATATTCAGTTACATTTGTTATGATCTTCTTGTATGTAGTGGCAACCACTGACAACTTACTTAATTCAACCGTGAGAGGAGAAAACTGGAACCCACAAACCCGTGAGCAGTGGCTGGCCGGTGAGCAGTGGCTAGCCCGTGAGAGGAGAAAACCAGAACCCACAAACCCATGAGCAGTGGGTCGTGAGCAATGGACACTAACAACCATGGACTTCAGTTTCAGGCTTCAGCCCGTGAGCAGTGGACACTAGCAGTCGTGGACTGTGCAGTGTGCTTGCTTCAACCCAGGAAAAGTTCAACGTTTTTTATATTTGTGGCCCATGGATGCTCTCTCGAATGTGCAGTCACCAATGTGGACTCGTGGAGGTATGTATCAGTATCATAGCAATTGCTATTTCTATTTGATATTAAGTTTTAACTTATTTTAATTTTAATTTTAATCATAAATATAATAATTTTCCTGTAACTTGTTATTAATTTTTTTTAATTTTAATTTTCCTATTAGTTTGAAAAAAAATCATTTTGTGCATGTTTGAGCCTTTTTTTCCTATTAGTTTTCATTTTGTGCATGTTTGAGCCTTGAGCTCATTTTTTCCTATTAGTTTTCATTTTGTACAGTTTGAGCCTTGAGCTCTGTTATTTTTTATATTTTATAAATTTATTCATAAAAATAATAAATGTAATTGTTTTGGCAAATTTTATAGTTTTTAACTTTTTATTTTTAAGTTTTGCATGGTTATTTAATTATTACTATTAGGCAATCAAACCCTAGCATAGGACATCTTATCAACCATGAACATTTTGTCATTTTATGAGATTACAGGTTGCCAAAATTTGTTGCTCATAAAACCATAAAAAATGAGTCATTTCAAAAATATCAGTGGCAATGACATTGACAATGGCAATGATTTAGATTCTGAGACTCATGTTGAGGGTCAAGTTGGAAGTGGGGCAGAGGTTGGAAGTGGAGATGCAGATACTTCATCCAGGTCTGTTAATTTGGATAGCCAAGTTGTAATATCCCAACTGATATTCTATTGTGTTTTGATAATATGCTTGTTGTTTAGGTGCTCCAGTTGTGCTAGAAAGATAAATAAATTGTGCATGCAAAACAGTGACGTGCCAAAAGGCCCTAAAAAATAACTGATCTAGAGAGATAATAGGGAAAAGACTTTTAGTGAGAGAAGGTACACATACCACTAATAATAATGTTGATAGTCTGTCAATAGATGGGAGGGATGCAGGTCATGCAAGTAAGATAAGAATATATAGTGCTCCTCTCCAGCAGTTGACGCCCAGCGGAGAGAATGTCCTTCTTCTGCTAATCTTGACGTTTTTGAGGCAAGGATGGTCTATTGTTGCTGAAACTTGCTAGAGATGATGGTATAAGTCCTCCGAAGAGATAAGGCAACTCATGCAGAAGTTCTGACCCTCTTTTGTGCCCTGGCGAATTGATATTCTCCATAATGGGTGACGCCCTACTTCCTCACGTTTTAGCTGGTGGAGGCTTTGAATGTGCCCAGGGTGGAATGATAATCACCCAATATAATGATGTGCCCCTGGTGAGAAGAATGATGGAAGCATACAGAATCTTCACTGGATTTCTGAGAGCTAGCGAATGGATCTAGGATTTTCAATTGTTCCCCAGCAGCAAAACGTGCACCTGCAATAAACTCTCTCTATGACTGTTGGATGATCGAACCAAGAATTAAGAAGATGATGAATAGTTGATGCTAGACCTGGATGATCTATCCCGAAGTGATTAAGGCAAATAGATTTCACTGCCTAAACCCCTTGCTAGTTGAAGGCCTTCATCTCCAACCCCAATTTGCTGTAGCGGCACCTGCTGCTGGTGCTCTAGAAACCAAACTCAATAATAATAATCATGGATGATCCTTTTGGTTCAATGACCCTTCTTATATAGCTTTAGCATGTACTTTTAGGGTTTGCATGTCACTTTTAGGGTTTGCACTTTACCTTTTGCATGCATGCAATTCTAATTGCTCGTTGACTTTAAGACTGAAGAAATAAGGCCTGCATGCTCCGCTGTAATGTTCTCAAAAGTGACATGCATGCAAACCCTAAAAATGACATGCATGCAAACCCTAAAAGTGAGATGCATGTGAACCCTAAAAATGACATGCATGCCGTCCCAGCATTATTTTAATGATGCATGCACTATTTAAGTATCCCTCCGCATGCATGCAAGTCAACGGCAAATTAGAAGATAAAGTGACATGCATGCAAGTCAACGACAAATTAGAAGATAAAGTGACCTAATTAGGTCAAAGATTAGGCTTTTGAGCAGTTGAACTTTATAAATAGAGGAGAAAGCAAGAGGAGAGGGGACTTTTGATTATGATTATTTTGGGAGCTCTTGGATAGCAGCACAGCGTGCAGCACAGCAGTTGGGGTTGGAGACGGAGTCTTTAGCTAACAGGATTTCGGCAGTGAAACATCTGTCCTAGTCTTATTCCGGGTAAGCCATACAGGTTCACCACTTGTTCTTCATTCATTCATCAGTTATCTAGTATATGGTATAGATCGTTGCAGGGACCCGTGTGCAGCCGTAAGAGGGGGTTTTCAGCCAGAAGCCCTAATTAGCTGCTGGGCCTTCAGACCTCAATTTCCTTCCGAAACTCAGGCACCATTCTCATCATTAGCTTCATACTCCGGTACCCAGTGAGTTTCAGATCCATCAGTGCTCATCCGAAGCAGTTATCAGCCGTTTCAGGGTTCCAGGGGGTGAGTAGCTGCCTCTCTGAAGTGATTCGCTACCCTACCTAGAGATCTCAGAACCTTCGCATGCTCCAGGCATTCTCTCCGACACTGAACCGCTACCAGTCCTGCAAATTCTCAGTCCGATCGGACACCTCCTTCCTTGAGGGCGTCACACTTTCCTACTTGGGCATCTTGCTACTGGGGAATACACCTGAAGCAGAGGAGCTTAGATCCTCTCTGATCCAGCTTGTAGTATTGGCAGACTTTCTCTGGAGTAGTTCAGACCGGCTTATCAGTGGTAAGTGTTCATTCTATCTCGCAAACCCTAACCCTAATTTTTCCTATAAAATAGGGATTTTTGCATGGCAGTTTGCATGCCCAGTTGTATCAGCATAATTGTTTAGAAATAGAAAATATCGGGATGTGGGATATTACAATGGTATCAAAGCATGATTCTTGCCAGCTGTGGGCACATAGCAATTGAGTAAAAGTGCATGTTGATGCATGCGTGTACATGCAAATGCATGTTAGTGATGTTGGTGAAGTACATGTCAGAACAAAGGTTTTTCTTTGCCAGCTTGTGAGAACATGAAGACAATGAGAAGGGTCTTGACTGGAAATTGGCAGAGGTTAACAGTACTTCAACACTTGCCTCGGTATCAGGAGTATCTAGCCTTGGGCGATGATGTATGTGCAGCATTGTCCTTTCAAGATTATTACACCATCAAGTTCGGGATCCAGCCCAAGGATTTGGATGAGGATCTCCTTAAAGACATAGTTGGGGGAGGGAAGAAAGATGAGCATGAAGTACACGTTGAGATTCATTTAGAGTCAAAAATACATGATGTGCAAGGTAATGAGCACAGAAGTCGAGACAGTGATAGTCACGATGAAAAAACAGATTACAAAATAGAAATATTTAAGGATTACAACAAATTTTCCATATCAGTGGACTCACCTTGGCTTCCAACATGGCTTCAGCCTGGATGCTTATCATCTGGAGAGCAAATTACGAGCAGTCATTCGATATGTGAGACAGAATGCAAGGCACTCGGAGGTTTCCCTAGAAGCATGGAGTATTTGGAGGAAGCTGTACAGGACACCCCAACTGAAGTGGGTATGGGACAAATTTGTCCTTTATTTCTCTCCGGGGATGACTGTACTGCAACAGAGAGGAGCCAATCCCGTGAAATTCAGGCACTCGCTTTGCATCTCTCCTTTTCTTCAGAGGATAATTCAGAATGTTGTGCTGCCAAATTTATTGGGGGACCTTCACAGGAAGTATATCAGTCACATGCAGTCCTGGAAAATCATACTTCTGTACCAAACACTCAGCTAGAGTTTGCCAGTAAGACAAATCAAAATATGCATCGTATTCCAAGTGCCTTTGATTTCAATGGTGTGAAAGAAGATCTGATGTGTGGTAAAGTTCTGATTGAATGTCAGATTCCAACTCAATCTCATACTCAACAGACTCCTTGTACTGAGCTTTATGTCCCTGGACTTATCCAACAAGAAAACAATCTACATGATACTATTTGTGACGCTGGCTATGATCTGGTTTATATTGCTGGGCCATCTGAATTATTAGCTAAAGAAACTAGTCCGTCCTCTCTGGATGGTACATTAGGCAGTGAAAGTTGTGTCCCTGGACGAACTATAATAGAAAGTGTCCAGAATTGTTTAAAGCGACAAAGTCAGAAAAGAAAGTCAATTGACAAAAGTGAAGGGCAATTAAGTGATAAAATAACTGATAGCAAACTCACGGCAGTCGATATAGATGTTGCAATTGGGCTTACGGTAGCAGCAGCATAAGCATTAGTTATTTCAAACCTGATGGAAACTTGCTAGTTATCTGAAGGTATTGGGTGTTCTGAAATACTTGAAGCTGCCCTTAAACTTAAGCAAGCAAGGCAAATTTGTGGCCTGGACAGCTTTATAGATGTCTCCACTAGACCCGTTGACAGTGAAGACTCTTCTTTGGATGATCTGGATGATAGTGTCATGAAAGAAGCTTTTACAGATGTTGGTCTTTGCGAACTTGAAAGTATGGTTTCTTCTACTGGTGCATGCTATGCTGATGCAGTTAAATCCAATGATGCTGAAGAATATAATAACGATAATACGGCCTCATTCTTATCCAGAAAGGAGGAACTCATTGGTGATTTTAATGAAAAGGACTTTACTCCTTCAAAGCAAGAAGTGAAGGGTAATGGATCTGATAGTCGAGAAGATAATGCCATTATCCTTTGCGAAACTATGGCTTCCATTCCAGATCCAAGCATTTCAAGGTGCCTTACAAGTGTTAAAGGAGTAGAAGACCAACAAAGAGATAGTATGGAAAGATTGCATATTTCCTTGGAGCCTACTACCGGGGAACCAATCATTCACAGTATAGATGCTAAGCCAAGTGGAATTGGTATGTGTGGAGCAAGTATGATTGGAAAGTCAGAAAACAGTCTTAGCGGGGATTTGGGCATTATAGGGTCACAAGAAAAGCCATCTTCTCCATTGTGCAAGAAATGCAACGAAGGGGATTCAAACAAAAGAGAGAATGCAGCAGTGGAGAGTGCAGTTGAAATTGTACATTTCAACAAGCAATTTGATAGAAATGGTAATACAGCAGTGGAGACAGCAGCTGGAAATACACATTTGGACAAGCAAATTCATACCATTGATAAGGAATCAAATTGCGCATGTCCAACTGGGGATGCTATCTTTATTCAATCAAGTGTTACGTGCTCGCCATACTGGCTTAGTCTAGCAGGAGATAGAGTTAAGGATATTATAAGCGTTGATGCATCTCAGTTATCTGATTCTTTGGAATGGCAGAGTCAAATTCAAGCTGCAATCTCTTGTAAAACAGAATCAGAAAACTCACATGATACTGCAGTAACCGGAATTCTTTCCATTGAATCCCAAAGGCCATTCAATAGCCGCTGGTTTGGAGGTTGGACAGGATTGGAGAAGGAAACACAGATAAACAAAACGTTTGAAGCCAATATGTGCGTGCAAAAACCTTTTGTAGAAGAGACAAGCTACCTGACTGAATCTTTGGATATGGATTTTGAGCATCCCAAATCAGTGCAATATGATTCCAGTGAGGCTTTGAAGAAACCATTAAATACTGATTATGACGTCTTAGACATGGACATACAAGACGTCTTAGACATGGACATACAAGACCTAAGTAGCAGCAACAAGGTAGTACGTGACACTTTGTCCCAAACTTCTGTATGGTGCTCAAATTCGCTTTTCTATGATCCTCTATGTTCTTTTGTGCCTTGTAGCCTGGATCAGGAAGATGGCCTGCCTAGTAAAAATACAAATCTAGTAGATGGCGAAGGAATTGATCCAATTCTTTCTTCTAAAGTTCATACGGATACCTCGCTGCAACTTCATGAAAGATTGAAACCATTGCAGAGGGAAAGTACAACACAACTGATATCCGATTGTTTTTTGTCTCCGTCATTGAGCTTGGACAAACCATCTCAACAATGGCATAATAAGGAAACAGAACTCACAAGGACAAAATCAGTAGCTGTCCAAAAACCTCGCAACTTGGATATAGATGATAGAAGGATAAACAATGAGTTTGGGACATTGGCTTCTCTTGAAAATCAGGATCATGGACTTGCAAGTGAAAACAATAACAGTAAAGTTTTAGGGATCGCAGGCCAAACTGAAGAAATAGCATCACTTGTTGGAGATGAATATGGGGAAGTTCCTGTTCTTTGTAATTCATCAGACAAAAAGATAATTGGTAAGCGGATGAAATTACATGACAAAGCCAGACTTATCAACCAGAAATTGGGTCATCTTGAAATGCAATTTACGACAGCGATGCATATGAATTCTAATGGCCTGTTCATTGCAAGTATGGAAGGTGTTGAAGCTCATCTCCCCGGTGTTAAATTAGGTAAGAGAGAGATTAAGAGTTGGTGTCCTATTGAGTGGGCAATTCTTGGGAAGACATTCCTAGCCAAGAGTATAATTCCACAAGAGCCTTCAGATATTTGGGAAGACATATGCACAAGTTTGCATTGGGATCCAGGTGGAAGACCTTATGAGGGATGGATACAGTGTTTACTGATGGCGTTACTTGAGAGTCTACATGATGCTCCTTGTATCGATACTACGCAGGGTAGCGGTGGATGCATTTTGACCTCTGCAATTCTCAGATTGATTTGGGACCTTGGGATTACAGTGACTGACCGTTTAGTGATGCTAGAGGGTGCTTTCAGGAGGTCTCTGGTGATTGTACCGTACAGTGCAGTGTTTTGAGTAGAGGGTGCTGCAGATCTCCTAGGATAATTTGGGACCCTGGGATCATTCCCGGATTCAGTTGGTTCAGTTGATTGAGTGTGGATTTGCGTTGGCATTGCTTGAGGACAAGCAATCTTTGGCAAGGGAGGACTGTAATGTTCTCAAAAGTGACATGCATGCAAACCCTAAAAATGACATGCATGCAAACCCTAAAAGTGACATGCATGCAAACCCTAAAAGTGAGATGCATGCGAACCCTAAAAATGACATGCATGCCGTCCCAGCATTATTTTAATGATGCATGCACTATTTAAGTATCCCTCCGCATGCATGCAAGTCAACGGCAAATTAGAAGATAAAGTGACATGCATGCAAGTCAACGGCAAATTAGAAGATGAAGTGACCTAATTAGGTCAAAGATTAGGCTTTTGCGCAGTTGAACTTTATAAATAGAGTAGAAAGCAAGAGGAGAGGGGACTTTTGATTATGATTATTTTGGGAGCTCTTGGATAGCAGCACAGCGTGCAGCACAGCAGTTGGGGTTGGAGACGGAGTCTTTAGCTAACAGGATTTCGGCAGTGAAACATCTGTCCTAGTCTTATTCCGGGTTAGCCATACAGGTTCACCACTTGTTCTTCATTCATTCATCAGTTATCTAGTATATGGTATAGATCGTTGCAGGGACCCGTGTGCAGTCGTAAGAGGGGGTTTTCAGCCAGAAGCCCTAATTAGCTGCTGGGCCTTCAGACCTCAGTTTCCTTCCGAGACTCAGGCACCATTCTCATCATTAGCTTCATACTCCGGTACCCAGTGAGTTTCAGATCCATCAGTGCTCATCCGAAGCAGTTATCAGCCGTTTCAAGGTTCCAGGGGGTGAGTAGCTGCCTCTCTGAAGTGATTCGCTACCCTACCTAGAGATCTCAGAACCTTCGCATGCTCCGGGCATTCTCTCCGACACTGAACCGCTACCAGTCCTGCAAATTCTCAATCCGATCGGACACCTTCTTCCTTGAGGGCGTCACACTTTCCTACTTGGGCGTCTTGCTGCTGGGGAATTCACCTGAAGCAGAGGAGCTCAGATCCTCTCTAATCCAGCTTGTAGTATTGGCAGACTTTCTCTGGAGTAGTTCAGACCGGCTTATCAGTGGTAAGTGTTCATTCTATCTCGCAAACCCTAACCCTAATTTTTCCTATAAAATAGGGATTTTTGCATGGCAGTTTGCATGCCCAGTTGTATCAGCATAATTGTTTAGAAATAAAAAATATCGGGATGTGGGATATTACATCCGCATGTTTTATGATATTAACCCTGATGGCCTTTTTTACTATATTGATGACTTAATAATACTGAATTGATGTTCCTTTCTGCTCCTAGTTATATTAGTCCTCAATTATTCCCTTTTCTTTAATACCCGCTCGAACCTATGGGAATAAAATAGGTTAACGAGTGTCTCTGGTGATTTAATTAAAAGAGGACATTACAGTCCTCCCCGCTTGAAATTGCTTGTCCTCAAGCAATCTCTGACCAATATACTGAATCATATGTCCATGTCTCTTCTTGTCCACTTTTAACAACCAGTTTATTCCACTGCTGGGTGGCTCTTCTTTTTATTCGAATTTATGTTTCTTCTCGTCCATGCTTTGTATTCCCTCCTTGTCTCTTCTTGGGTACCTATGAGGATTCAACATCCTAGATTTGGATCCTCTTCCGAATTCCCCAAGGCATATCATACTTTTGTCTGGAGGTCTACTCGGAAAGACCTTTTCATACCACTAGTCCTTCCTTTAAGTCTTATGAGTTGGAGAAGGCCATTATTTCGTGCGAATCTTGTCCTCATGCCTGAAGATGGTGGCCATCCTTTTGTTGTGGCGGACCATGAAGCTTCATTAGGCATTCCCCTTAGGTCTACCCTTTTCCTATCTGGTGCCAAGAACTCCATCTCTAATGTTTGGTAATTTATTGAGTATTTCCCAATTGAGTACAACCATTGTACTCCTAAAACAATGCTCGTGTCTAGCACATTTACCACATAAAAATCATCGACCAATGTATAATTCCCAAGTTGTACCTGTAACTGAGGTATCCTATGTGTGCATTTCATCCTGTGATTGCCAGCCATGACAACAATAAAGCCCTCAAAGTCCTTGGTGGGAAATATTTTCCTCTCTACCCAAGGGGAATCTATAAAGTTGTGGGTGGCCTCACCATCAATCAAAGCAATGGCACGTTGTCCTTGGATACTTCCCCTAATCCTGATAGTATGGAAGGTGGGGACTCCTGTGAGGGTAGCAATAGTTTCTCTCTACGGCAACTGTTCCCATTCTGTACTATGTAGTTCTCCATCCTGTTTCTGCTCCAATTCATCTTCCTCACTGCTATCTGGAAGTACTTCGATGAGGTGTACCCTACCTTTACCCATACATTTGTGGTCGGGTACCCAAGGTTCTTTGCAAATGAAACATAAGCTCTTCCTTCTCAAATCTCGTCGTGTGTCCTCGTTCAACCATTCCTTCTGTGGAACTGTATTTTCCTTGTTTTCCGGCAAATTGGTAGGATTTTGTGGATGCTTGTTCTTGGGCATAGAATCTTGTAGGTCTCGAGTCCTACTGATACCATCTTGCAGAGTAATTGGCTTGTGAGCGTTCACCCATCCACAGAGTGGCTCGGCCAGTTCCTCCGTAAATAGCATAATCAGTCGACTCTCTGACATGTCAAATACCATAACGACAACTCTCTGGAATTCGGATATGAAGGTCTCTACACTAATTGTCTACTTGAGCCGGGCTAGCTCCCTAAAATGAATCTTTGGGTCCTTCTTATCAAAGCACTCCATGATCCTTTGTGTGAAGTCATTATATGAGGTGATAGTGTTGTGACCCAGTGTCACCAGTCCGTGGTACCACCACTCATGTGCTTCCCCGTCTAAATGTAAAGTAGCCAACTTGATTGCGTCTGTCTCCGTTATGGAGTTAAGTTGAAACTAGGTGCCCAGCTTTTGTACCCAAATTCTGGCTAAACAGCTGGATGTCCCATCAAAATTAGGAATGGTCAACCTGCCCACAGTTTTTTGTAATTCATAGTTCTAAGTAAACCCTCGATGAAAGTTCCTAGGTCGATTCCTGCTTTTCATATTGCAGAAGTCTGAGAATGACATAGCTGAATGGAACTCATCTTCCAAATCCATGTATTCCTGCAGGTAGGCCCTAAATGGATCACTAGGTTCAGCTAGCATGACTGGCCTTGCAATGGCATTTTCCATAAAGTGAGGCATAGTAGGTCCGGAAGGTTTATTGTATATGTGCGAAGTGTTCTGCATATTAGTGTACGCATGTTTCCCGCTACTGCTGGTGGATCGTCTATCCCCTGGTGAAATCCGTAGATTGTTCTAACCCTATCCTGGCTTAAAAGTCAACATGTTTATTGCATGCAACACCTCTTTCTGCCCTTTAGCTAAGTCATTTAATGCACTAACTAAGTTATGAAATGCCAACCTGTCTTCCTTTTCCCATGTTCCTTTTCCTCTGTCAAAGTGTATTCCTGTTGGGTCCATGTCTGTAGTTGTATCTTCTAATTGAATATCTTCAAATTCCAGATCCCCTAAGTACCTACCCTTCCTCCTTCTGTAAGTCACAAAAGTAGCTTGTTCTTGATTCATTTACTGTTCATGTTCAACCCCACAGCTAGAAAGGAACATGCTCTAATACCACTGTAATATCCCAATTGTTATTCTATTGTGTTTTGATAATATGCTTGTTGTTTAGGTGCTCCAGTTGTGCTAGAAAGATAAATAAATTGTGCATGCAAAACAGTGTCATGCCAAAAGGCCCTAAAAAATGGATGATCTGGAGAGATAATAGGGAAAAGACTTTCAGTGAGAGAGGCTACACATACCACTAATAATAATGTTGATAGTCTGTCAATACATGGGAGGCATGCAGATCATGCAAGTAAGATAAGAAGATATAGTGCTCCTCTCCAGCAGTTGACGCCCAGCTTAGAGAATGTCATTCTTCTGCTAATCTTGACGTTTTTGAGGCAAGGATGGTTTGTTGTTGTTGAAACTTGCTAGAGATGATGGTATAAGTCCTCCGGAGAGATAAGGAGACTCATGCATAAGTTTTGACCCTCCTTTGTGCCCTAGCGAATTGATCTTCTCCATAATGGGTGACGCCCTACTTCCTCACGTTTTAGCTGGTGGAGGCTCTGAATGTGCCCGGAGTGGAATGATAATCACCCAATATGATGATGTGCCCCTGCTGAGAAGAATGATGGAATTATGCAGAAGCTTTACTGGATTTCTAAGAGCTAGTGAATGGATCTAGGATTTCCAGTTGTTCCCCAGCAACAAAACGTGCACCTGCAATAAACTCTCTCTCTGATTGTTAGATGATCGAACCAAGAATTAAGAAAATAATGAATAGTTGATGATAGATCTGGATGATCTATCCCAAAGTGATTATGGGAGATAGATTTCACTGTCGAACCCCCTTGCTAGTTGAAGACCTTCGTCTCCAACCCCAACTTTGTTGTTGCGGCACCTGCTGTTGGTGCTCTAGAAACCAAACTCAATAATAATAATCATGGATGATCCTTTTGGTTCAATGACCCTTCTTATATAGCTTTCGCATGTACTTTTAGGGCTTGCATGTCACTTTTAGGGTTTGCACTTTACTTTTTGCATGCAGGCAATTCTAAGTGCTCGTTGACTTTAAGACTGAAGAAATAAGGCCTGCATGCTCCACATGCTTTATGATATTAACCTTGATGGCCTTTTTTACTATATTGATGACTTAATAATACGGAATTGATGTTCCTTTCTACTCCAAGTGATATTAGTCCTCAGTTATTCCCTTTTCTTTAATACCCACTCAAACCAATGGGAATAAAATAGGTTAATAGGTGTCTCTTGTGATTTAATTAAAAGAGGACATTACGCATGTTTGAGCCTTGAGCTCATTTTTTCCTATTAGTTTTCATTTTGTACAGTTTGAACCTTGAGCTCTGTTTTTTTTTAATTTATTCATAAAAATAATAAATGTAATTGTTTTGGCAAATTTTATAGTTTTTAACTTTTTATTTTTAAGTTTTGCATGGTTATTTAATTATTACTATTAAGCAATCAAACCCTAGCATTGGACATCTTATCAACCATGAACATTTTGTCATTTTATGAGATTACAGGTTGTCAAAATTTGTTGCTCATAAAACCATAAAAAATGAGTCATTTCAAAAATATCAGTGGCAGTGACACTAACAGTGGCAATGATTCAAATTCTGAGACTCATGTTGAGGGTCAAGTTGGAAGTGGGGCAAAGGTTGGAAGTGGAGATGCAGATACTTCATCCAGGTCTGTTAATTTGGACAGCCAAGGTGCCAATCCACCAAGGATAATGGTTGAATATGCCGAGGGAACATATGATCCCAAAAAAACACTTTTGTTATATGTAACAAAAGTAGGTGCATCCATGCCCCAATCTACGGCAAAGCGAGGTGGTGGTTCACGTCATTGGACATGCAATGTTTGTGGCCATCGTTGGGTTGGTAGTTACAGTTGGATTAAGCAACACCTTTTGGGCATAGGTGGAAGAGGAGTTAATGTATGCACAAAATTAAACATGCAACAAAGATCTGACCTTTTGAGGTTGCAAATGGTTGCGGATACAAAGGGAGCCTTCTCTAGCCACAATGTGGAGGCCCTAGAGGGAGCTTCTAATTCCAAAAGGAAATCTAGAATTAAAGCATCCAATCTTATGCCTCCACCATCTCCTGCTATGACATCATCCTCAAAGAAGGGCTCTTCTCGTTCATGTGCAATAGGACCAACTATTTTAGGGATGTATGGTAGGGATGTATGGTAGGTTGAATTGTAACAATACAGATGATGCCATTGGCAAATTCCCTTTTGCCAATGGAATTTCTTTTCATGTTAGTCGCTCTCCTTATTATAAGGAGATGGTCCAGGCAATTGCAGCATTGGGACCTTCATATGTGCCACCAGGTGAACATAAGTTAAGGACAGTTATTTTAGACAGGCAAGTGTCCAATATCACTACGCAAAAAGAAAATATGAGACTATCATGGGTGAAGAAAGGTTGCTCCATTATTATGGATGGGTGGACAGACATTTCCAAACGTCCATTTATCAACATCATAGTTACATGCCAAGAAGGGCCTTTCTTTCTTAGAACTATTGGTTGTTCAGAAAAGTGCAAAGCTGCAGCTTTCCAATTTGAGCTTCTTCAAGATGCTATAGAAGAGGTTGGACCTACAAATGTCGTGCAGGTTGTGACATATGCAGCAGCTATGTGCAGATCAGTTGGTTTACTGGTTCAAAGCAGATATAGGCATATTTTTTGGACACCTTGTTGTGTGCATGCACTCAATAATGCACTGAAAGACATTGGGAAGATTGAGTGGCTATCATCATTGGTGTCAGCTGTGAGAGATGTGCAGATGTTTATCTACAACCACCACAACTCCTTAGCCATGTACAGGACCCACTCAAGGAAGGAATTCCTGAAGCCGACAGACACTAGATATGCTAACTATTATCTCTTATTGGATAGGATGTTGGAGGTGCATCCAGCATTGCAGGCCATGGTTGTGACTCTGAATTGGAATAGGTGGACTGGATCCAAGACAAATGAGGGGAAGAAGGTCAAGCTTTAGGTTTTGGATGATGATTGGTGGGCAAATTGCAGCTATTTGGTGTCTTTCTTGCACCCTATAGTTGAGGTTATTCACTATGGGGACTCGGATTCTCCTAGTCTTGGAGAAATCTATGAAACATTTGATAGCATGTTGGGTCGAGTAAGGGCGTCCATTCGTGAGAAAGAGCCATCCTTAGAGTTCTATACGACCCAAATTCTACCCATTATTCAGCGTCGATGGGATCGAATGAACACACCTTTGCACATGGCAGCATATGCACTTAACCCAAAATGGTATGTTGAGAGGCCTGGTAGAATTTCCCCCATTGAAGATCCAGAGATCAAGAGGGGATTTCGAGATACCATAACAAAGATGTATGATGAAGATGAGGCAAAAAAAATTGAAGACAGTGGGTTCATTTTGCAAATCTCAATGGTCCTTTCAACAAGCATGATGCAAAGGAAGATCTTAAGGACTTAAGCCAAGAAGACCCCATTGGTTGGTGGAGGATGCATGGGTATGATGCTCTAGAGATCCAATATCTTGCTATTCACTTATTGTCACAGATTGTTAGTTCCTCTGCAGCAGAGAGGAATTGGTCTACATATAGCTTTATCCACTCTATCAAGAGGAATAGACTTACCTCTAAGAGAGAAAAGAAGCTAGTTGCAGTGCACAGTGCCCTACGTCTTTCACACAGGAAGACACCAGAGTATCAGATGGGACCGGCTACATGATGGGATGTGGATCCAGAGGATGATGCAAAGATAGATGAGGAGGAGAGACTAGATTAGATGCAGCACGGTTTGGTTGGTGTGCCATTGGTCACTCCTGAGGTTGAGACTGAGAGTGACTCTGACTTGGATGGTGACACTCCCATAAATGGTGACTTCATGCAGCAAATGCATCAAGAGGACAATTCATGGATCTATCTCCTTGATGCACTTTGAGTCTTTCCAGGATTTATTTTTGCTACTTTTAGTTTAAACTTTTATTTATTGTCATTGATGAACTCAGACTGAGTCTTTAGACTTTAACTCATCACTCGTTGACTCTTTAGTACTATTTTGAGTAATTTTTGCGAAATATATTATACTGCACTGTTTACTAGTCTACTGTTTAGTGTTTACAGTTTATGTGACATGTCTATGATTTAGATTTATGAATATTTATTTGTCATTTAAAATTTATCTGTTGTTTATGTCTATGATTCGAAGTTGTTATGGAAGATGTGCATGTATTTAAAATTTAAAATGGCCATTATGAACTGAACATCATGTTTACATTGCACAACGATGAATTTCAATTTAGCATGTATTTAATAATTTTAGAGATGCCCCCCTATGCTAAAACATAAAGACCCCGACGCCCCCCTGCCCCCCAAAATACCCCAAAATTTGGGGGTGTCTTTACACGTCCCCAATGTGCGTTTCCCTGCTCCCACATCTCGGAAACTTGGTGGAACAATGGTTTAAAGCTTCTTTATTTGATAGATCTCGCTTCCTAACCAAGGTACTTTTGCTCTTTAGATTCATATTTTTTAAAGTACTTTATGCTTCTAACGATTGTTTTGGCAGATTTAGTGCCACTTTAGTGGCTGTTTTTTGGCTTTTGACGAACAGGTAGAGGGAAGTATTGTCGAAAATTCGAAGATTCAGGCCATCCAAGACCCCCTCCTCTCTTATGCCTTTCTCAAACTGCAATTTTCTTCCACAAACTTGTAAGTTTGCTGATCCTAGTTTATGAAGGACTACAAACATTTCCTAATTGTAAAAAATCATAATAAAAGCAAGTGGGCTACCCAACACCCACACTCCATCCCCCCTATGGGAGTTTGCGTCATTTTTGTGTCATGAACTTTTTCCTCTTTTCTGCTTTTGCTTTGCTTTGATTTACTAACTAGTAAATTAGTTTAAGTTCTTAGTGTAGATTAGTCACACCTTGCACTCACCTCATTAGATTAATTTAGTTTTATTTTCTTAGTTAGATTAGTTTAGCACCTTTTGTTTATTTCCATTTTTTGCTTGAAGAGTAATTTAACCTTGTGTTATTTGTCCTCGATTATGCTATTGTAACCATTGCAGGCTTTCCTACGTCAATGGTTGTTGGAGGGACACCCTTCGAACCCTTAATTGTCATCACATTAATGTATCTAATTATTGTATGTTATACTAAATGAAGAAGCAGTTGGAGTGAATGTAACCACTCCAACCTCTCTATACGATGTATAAATAACCATTCCAAGATGAATAAAAACAGATGAATAGTTTTCCCTAATTGTCTTCTTGTAGGATGTTTGTGTGTCTATATCATTCTTTTGCTTGATTGCTTGTGCGAAGCCGAGGCTTTCAACATCTAGCGTCGCTTCTTCTCCCATCCATTCTGGGTGACAGCAACAGCAGAGGGGAGTGGTCCGAACCTGGAAGAAATTGTCAAATACTTGTGTAAAGAAACCTACAAGAAACTATTAAAGACTATTCATAGGCGTTTTGAGACAATTTGCATGTACATGATTACAAAGTATTGCCTAGTTATTGAACTGCAAGATTTTATTTTCCCTACAGATGAATACACGAAGCACTAACTTGTAGCCGTCGAAATATCAAATTGTAAGGTTTTGTCCATTGGGAGGTATTAAAAATTAGTTATTATATTGCATAATTTATATGTGATCTTGCAATTACATGGAGTTATCATATATTATGGAAAATTAGCTCCTCTATTATAGAGCAGTGGTTTCTCTACACAGTGCCCATTAATAGTTGTATTAGCCATCGATCAATCTTGAACCTAAATTATTGCAATCATTTAAAAGACAGAATGAAGAAATGTTATGACTCTTCCACTTCATATTTGCATACGTTGGCTTCATAGTCAATCTGTCACCGATGCATTAACTCTGTAGATGAGACAAAAGCTATTTCACCAATTAAAGAAATCATTGTGTCAGCTAGAACCTCCATCGAGCGAGGGCATCGATTGATAGTTGAAGTATATAATAAACTTATTGGCTAATCGGGAAGCGATACAATTACACCGATTACATGTCGTCAGCTAGCATCCTATTGTCTAGGTTCGATTGGTGCAGTCGACCAATAACCGACTGGTGAAGTCAATTGTCAACAAGTGCAGTCAGTCGTCGACTATAGATCATGCTTATCGCTTGTAGCTTCAACGACAATCTTGTTTATTCATCTAAGCATTATGTCGACTACCTTGGTTAAATGCGCCGATTGACTAGCTTCTTTCGTTAACTAGCACAATCTGTGGGCCCATTGACTAGTCAGTTGCTCCATCTGTCCACTTGCAATATTAAGATTCTTTTAATATGTTGTATTGTTTAAAAAGCTAACTCAATGTCATGAAGATGCCAATACTATTTATGACTTTAGTTGATGGTACTTTTAAGTTGATAGTCGATGGTCGATATTATTTCTTTAAATCAATGAGTCATATTGTGGTCGATCGTCAATACATAAAATGTTGTCGGTCGATGATATTAAATTGGGCAATGAACTGTCAAGTCGAGGAAAATAAATCGAGGGTTGATATGTCATCAATATTACATTTGGTCGACGAGTAATGTTAAATCAAGATTGATGTCGTAATTGATTATTGAGTCATTTTATGAGATTCGTGGTAAAATACTCAAATTGAGTTTTGTTACCAACTATTTTGTACCATAGTTGAACCTCCTGTTGAGCTGCCATTTGATGAACATGGTCAATGTTCATATCTAGTGCAGAAGAGGTTCAAAATGTTTTGCCTAGCCAATTTTGGCTAGTCATTTTTATTTTTATGCTGAAATGACCATGCCCCATGGGGTTTTTGTAATAAAGTGTGCTAGTAGGGGTTTTGAGTGGCTCGGTCCCCTAAGACATAGATTTCAACTAAGGTATTCCAGGGAGTTTTTTCCCTTGTCGATTATGCTTTGCCTATAGCCGAATATAATCAATGAGTTTTTCTCTCGCTTCCTCCAAAGCTGGAATGCCCGATTTTGAATTTTAGGCCTTGGGGGGTTATTAGAGTCCAACTAGTAAATATGAACCTACTAGGCACTATTGGTATGTTCTATGGTCATTTCCTAAGCCCCGGGATGCTTTAAAAATTTGTAAAAAAAAACATTTTACCGGGGGCGTTGAGTTTTTTAATTTTTATTTTTTGACTATAGGGAATTAATTAAATTTTTCAATTAATTAAACCATTTTGACCATGGTTTAATAGAAAATTTTCAATTTGTAATAATTAAGTGGTCCAGGGGGTGTTTTAAAGTTTTTGGCAAATAAACACTTATTTTCTAAGCCAAAACATTCATTTAGCCCCTAAACACACTTATCCTAAGTTTTGGACTATTATTTGGCCTTATAATTAATATTTTCTCAAAAAACCCAAAAAATGAGAAATATTAATTAAAATAATAAAAAATAATAAATAGGAGAAAATCAAAATATCTCCAAAAAAGGCCAAATTGAATAAAATAAAGAGCTAATTAGCTCGCCACGGAGCATTTATGATGATTCCAATCAACATCGGTCAGTTTCAGATCAAGTATCGAAGTGTAGCAGTTGAACTATCCATCAAAAATTCGCCCTCTTTGGCTCAATTCGTTTTTGGTTGAAGTGTGGGTTATTTATTGGTTGGGTGATCATTACGAGGGAGGATGAGCCACCTCAACCCCCCCTCATTACTCCAACACTCAGTTGCGGCTCAGTTCAACTCCAAATCATCATGCCAAGCTTAGTCAATCAAGAGATTCACTCCGGTGTTACTCTTAGTCCGGATTTAGGGTTTTAAGCCCTATCTTTCTTTTCTTTTTGTATAAATAAGAGTCTCTTCTTCCCATTTGCATATGGAGAATCTGCAAGAGACCTCTGCTCAAATTGTAGCAGTTTTATTTGTTTAATGAATGGAATAAAGTGGCTTTGGAGATCCATGCGTGGGTTCTTGGTGCTTGATTTTCATCTTGTGGGAGGTGACATCTTTCTTAAACTTATTCTTTTCTTTTTGGAAAGTACATGATCATTGCTAGCTTAGGAAGGCTATAAATCTAGCACAGTAGAGTAATCATTTAGCGTTATAATTTGATTATCTATGTAGAATCCATTGAATCCCTGAATTGAATAGGAAGTAGTAGGCATACCATTGTTTTTCATATATTTTCTTGATTAAACATTCTGGCATTTGATCTTGTGTTTTGTTGATTGAGAACTGTGTTTCAAGGATCACCGAAGGTGGAGAAGGGGTTGAAGTTCAACCACCACTTCACAAAGCAGGAGTTTTTTATCTAACACTTTCACCTTGCAAAGCATGCAAAGCGCTTATTTTCCAGTCAAGAAACACAGCTAAAAGAGGTTTTTTCCTATCATTCATAAACTTAAAATCTTTTCCTCAAGTATCAGACCATCTATCCTTCTTTTTCTGGCTTCTTATTGCCTCTTTTTACTTTGCTTTTTGTCTTCACTCCTTACCATTCTTGCTTCTCTGGTTTTCTTGCTCTCTTTTTGCTCTTCTTTTTTGCCTCTTTTTGCTCTTCTTTTTTACTCTCTTTCCTTCATTTTTTTGCAGCCATCTTTCACTTGTTGGCTGCCCTCTTTTGGCCTTTTTATTTGCAGTCATTCTTCTCTTTGTCTGGCTGTCCTATTCCTTATTATTTTGCAGCCAACTTCTCTCTTAGTTAGCTGCCCTCTTTCACCTCAATTTTCAGCATTTTTTGGCAAGTTTTGTGGCCCCTTTTTGGCACTTTTTTGAGCTTGCTTTCCTTGCTTTTTGCAGCCATCTTTCACTTCTTTGTTGGCTGTCCATTACTTCATTTTTGCAGCCATCTAACTTATTTGTTGGCTGCCCCGTTTCCTCATCTTTTCAAGTCTTTTTTCCCTCTTTTTTGCATGTATTTTTTCACTAGTTTTACTTCAAAAAAGACCAAAAAATTTGCATTAAAAAGAGTAATTTTGTACTTTGAATAATTTCATTTTTCTTTGGCATCTAGTTAGATCTATTTCTTTTTTTTGACAAAATAATGTGTGCATGAGTGTTTGGCTTTCTTGTGCAGGTATCGAGGAAGTGAACCAAGAAAACAAGACTTGAGTAAATTGAAGAAAAAGCTCAAAAAACCAAGAAGACAAGCATAAACGAAAAATACATCCTTTGTAAAAGCTATTAACGCTGGTTTCAATCTTCTAGTTTTTCAAGTTCTTCTCAAAAAGGGTTAAATTCCCAAAGTTGTAATTTATTAATAAAAAGGACTAGTAGGGTCAAGCCTCCCACGTTTTTCTTACTTCTCCTATTTGGGGGAAGTGTGTCTTGTGTGATTTTTAATTTTTGCTTAGCTTAGATTGTTTTAGACTTAGTTTTATTTTCACTAATTGCTAGTTTAATTTCATCACATGCATGTCATTTATTACCTTATATTTCTTGCTCTTTGATTAATAAAAGGAACCCAAAGCTTCTTGAACTTGTCATAAGACGAGTCAAGAGCACTCTCTATCGGAGAGCATTAATGCATTGCACCTGCATTCTATATTAGATAAGACTCTTGAATCTCACCATAAGGTAGATCAAGAGCACTCTCTGCCGGAAAGCTTTGTTTGTTAATAAAATTTGCAACTCGCCATCCCCATAAAATTGGAATTTACTTATTTTTACAGTGTGTATGCTCTACTCAATCGGGATACCCATAAGAACTGTAGTTATTTAATTCATAGATATAATTCCAACTATCCTCATAATAAAATTTACCACCCCGCATTTAGCGCAATATTCGAAGTAGCCAATCTCTTAGTGGGTACGCTAGGTAGCTCTCCTTGTTTCGCAGTAGTTGGAAAGTTATCGAACGCCTGACTACAAACCGGATTGTCCAACATGTGCCTAAACGGAGCCACTTAGAGTATTTTCAGTTATATTTCCAAGTGGAAATCCCCCTCGCCTAATTAACAAGATCATTCATAAAACGTACATTAAAATTTGACCAACTACATTTGCAAAACAATCTCACAAACATCCGAGAGTTAGTTTTTCAGCATCTTGACTCCATTTTTAGGCACTAGTCTGTTTATACTTGCATCATCTGGTTTAGACCATTTGTCCATTTGTTTAAGTTATTTTACACGTGGATGCCTTAAAATCTGTCTCATTATTCTTATCATGTTTTGCAAATAACAACGTGGATTGCGTAATTGGTCTTTTTTATGTATATCAAAACTCCTAAACAACACTAATTCTCACCATTCATCTAAGAACACCTTAAAACAAAAAGCCTTAGATAACCTTTTTAGGGACTACCCCCCTTGGCTTCGTTAGGAGTTAGCCTAAACGAAGGAGCTGGGATCATGTGACAACACCTGGCTCTTTGCTTGCCCCCAAGGCCACACCTTTCTCGCTTAGGGAAACAACATCCCAAAAGATTTCTGCTGACGGTGTGCATTCGGCGAACAACAAATTTAAAGTTGAAGCCCTTGTCATGTAATTAGAGTTGTATGTTGAGTCGATTGCAGTCGTGTTTATCAACACTATATATAACTTTAAGTGTCATTGAGTCAATTAAATCACCAACCTATAAGAGACTCTATTTTAAAGTTTTGAAATCGAAAGGGAACGAAACGTGAGTATTCTTTAAGGCAGGAAACCCCCTCCAATTTTGTAATGAACTAGGTCTCTAGCCGACTCTTGTCAGTCGAGTTGAGTCAAGTTAGTCAGTTGTTGAACATGATTAGAGCATGCACAATGAGCAAACAATCCAGCGAAACTTGAAGGCACTTTAAATCCTCATGATAGAAGAGACGTTGAAGGCATTTGAGCAAAAGGCATTTTACACTCCACAAAAAAAGATCTTTCAAGACAAGATGATGATGCAAAGAACACCTGAACTGATCGAGCCCCCCGGTTTGCAGAGCAGTTCTTGAATTGTGACCTCGGAAGTGGAAAGCAGAGAAATGGTTTAGAAAGAAGAGCCAAAAGTACTGACAGTTCTGAGCCAATGGAGTTGAATGCCAACCAGATGATTAAAAGGTGACGCTTCGACCAGCTACTACCAGATTGAAGATGGAAACAGAAGAGTCACAAGTCACAGTTGTTTCTACATACTTGTTCTCTTCGGGACGAAGAAGAGTTTTGGGGTGGGGGAGATGTTGGAGGGACCCTTTGGGCCCTTAATTGCCATTACATTAATGTATTTTATTATTGTATGCTATACTAAATGAAGGAGCAGTTGGAGAGTGAGTAACCGCTCCAACCTCTCTATATGGTGTATAAATAACCATTCCAAGATTAATACAATTGGCTGAATATTTTGTCCTAATTGTGTTCTTGTTGGATGTTTGTGTGTATATCATTCTTTTACTTGATTGATCGTGCGAAGCCAAGGCTTTCAACAATGGTCAACAATCAGAAACGAGATATTTAGCAGTAGATTAATAAGGAAACCCATTTGAAGTTCATCTTTAAAAAAGTGAGAGGTTGCATTGAACATATTGCAGAGTCAGAGGGATGCCTTAAACAAATTGTGTCTCTCCTTGTTGGACACACGGTATTGTTGCTCTGCACTCATTTTAAGAGGATAAATTCTCAATGGGCCAAACCAAGAATCAAACCCACTCTAAGCAACTCACTTTTAATAATTTAAATCTGACCAAGAGCATTCATAAAACATTTCATTTTCAGCAGTTGTCTTTATTTTTCGGCACTAGTCTATTTTGATCCAGTCTTTTACTTATGTATATGATTTGATATGCTTCTAGTTTAGATTTGTTTTCATAACGCTCTCGTGTCAATCAATAAACTCCTAGATTTACTTTTGTTTTTAGCTTACTTAACCTTAGTTATTTTTTAGGGACCACCCCCCTTGTCTTTGCTAGGAGTTGGCCAATATGGAGGAGTCAATTGTTAAGTGATAGTAAACTTAACTCGTGACTTTCCCCCAAGGATGCACCCAATGGCTTGAATATTTCTCCCATGTTACCCAAGGTGCGTATTAAGCGGAAACAGAACTTAGAAGGCAAACGATTCAATCCTAGAGATTTCCCATTCTTCATAGATATAAGAGTTGCATGCAACTCTTTCGGCGTCAAACTTTGCTCTAATTTGTCCTTGTCACCAGCCGAGACTTTGCGAAGGACTACCCTACAACAAGCTTCATGGGCAGCCACAACCTCATCAAATAGCAGCTAAGAAGAAAAAATGGCCTGGAAATGGTCACTAAACACACCCCACACTTCTATTGTCTCCTTAGCAAGGGACCTGTCCGCTCTCCACAAACCAAGCACCCTCTCAGCTGCCACCTTCCTTTTAAGGAAGTCAAAGTAAAAATTATAGCCCTCATCCCCTTCCTGAATCCACTACAGACGTGGCTGAACTTGGGCTCCTTGAGCAATGTACACCTCCCCTCGCCTGATAATTAATTCCAATTTGGTTGATTCCTCCTGCAAAGTGACATTATAAATATCCTCTTCTAAAAAAATACGGACTTCCTCTAATTTTCCATGTGCTTCCCGAAGCTCTCGTCTCCTCTAGTGAACCATCATCCTACCCCACCCTCTCTTAAACTAGACTATGCATCGCACTGTCACTTCCCACCACAAAATCCAACCTTGGGGCCCAACCAAGATCAAGGAGAGGGACCACACCCTATGTACAAGAGCACAAAGGTTGGATGACTCAAGATGAGATATATTCAATTTAAAATTTGAACTCATAGGAGCATCCACAACCACACCGATAGAAATGACTGATTAAATCGGTAAGCGATCAGAACTAGTAGCATCTTGTAGGGCATCCATCGATCGGAGCTTGCCTAAAAACACTACCTCTTCTCTAGGCCCATAAAATCTATCAAGTTGAGCCTGTACTGTCTTGACCAATTGCATCTTGACCATGCATGTAATTGGTCCATGTGAACCATCTCCCATAGTCCAGCCCTTTTTGCTTCTAGTTGGGGTCAAAAATATGGAGGGCACCTTTGCATCTGCACCAAGCTTGCTTCTCCAAACCATTAATCACTGCACCTAGCCACCACACCTATCACCATCCCACTCTACCATGTTGAAGTCACCCCCAACAATCCACTCTGCTACTTGAAGAGAGGAGGCCATCCAGTCCTATAACCGTCTCCTGTCAAATTTGGAGTAAGAGGCATAAACAACGTAGAAACCCATCAACCGATGTTGTAGCAAGAGTCTAATCCAAACACATCTATCATCAACGTCTAAACTTGCCGCAACTACACAATTCTAAAGAGATTGAGAAATAGCGATCACCACTACACCACTCCCCTAACAATGCTTTGAATTCCAAAATGGGCCATTCCAACAATAACTCATCCTGTTTCGCAACTAAAACCCAATTGACTTGACTTCCTCAAGAAAGGACGCATCTGATCGAAAACGTTGTAAAACACTGCGAACACACTGCTTACGACTGGGAATCGTCGTCCCTCTAACATTCCAAGACAATAAGGACAACTTCATTTCAAAAGGGGTTGACGACCAAAGTTCGTACGATGGTGGACGGGGAGGGAAGGGGAGAGAAGGATGGGCCGAAGGGAGGGAGGACGTAGGTGGAAGAGGAGGGAAGGGTAGGTAGAGGGGACTGTGTGCGAGTACGAGGGAGTTTGTGGGAGGTGGGGAAGGGAAGGAGGTTGTGGGCGGAGAGGAAGGGCAAGTGGTAGCATTGGGAGGAGGGTTTGGGGGTATGGGTGATGGATAGAGCAATGGAGGAAAGGAATGTGGGGGTGGGGGCGAAGTTGAGGCCTTTTGCTCAGGCTTGTGGGGAAGTGAGCTGGGTGAGGCGGTACCGCAGAGAAGAAATATGAAGGTTGATGGCCCAGATTAGGCTTTACGAAGGAGAGAGGGAAGGGGAGTTGATTCAGAGGGAGCCTTTAGTGGCGGAAATGGTGCCGATGAATGGTATTTTTTTATTGACAGTACAGGGTTTCAGAGGGGGCCTAATCTACGGAATGTTTATCGACGTCGAAGCCCGTCCAGAGAGCAACCGCCAGATTATATTTCAATAAACCCTGAAGGAGGGGTAAAAAGCAATGTTCAGTCGCCCAATGCCAAGTTTTATAAAGCTGCGCCAGGTAAGGATGGACCGCATGGGGGTGATCCAACCTTGGATGGTTCTGTGATTAGCTTAGTTCCAGATATAAATAATGAAATGCATGAGGCATCAAATCACCAGGAGAGAGATGGGTGTAGAGCCAACAGTCATGCCGGTAGCGGGGAACCCAACCATGGGAGAAGTTTCAAAGATGCAGGATGATGGCGAGGCAGTCCAGCTTGAGATCCCAGTAGGGCATGTTGAGGATGTTCACTTTGAGGATTCAACAATGGAGGAGAGTCCCGAGGTGCATGAGGATATACCCTTGACAGACTTATCCACACCTCAGCCTCCCATGGCAACATAGAATGACTTTAACTTCTTCCTAGCAGATGACAAAGAATACTTCAAGGGATGTATGCACCTTGAGTCTCATGGAGTGATCTTGAATTTTCTATGCTGGATGCTCGATGAGGAAGCTTTTAACAGGTTGCCTATGTTAAGCTAAGAAGCTAAAGGAGGATCCTTGAATTCTTATTGGGGATTGGGAACAAAGTACATGTGCCTTATGTTCAACTCTAATGTAGTGACAAGGCAAGTCCTTCAATTTGGGACTTGGCATATAGTGGGTTCTTTGGCCTTTGCACAGTCATGGAGGGCAGACTCCAACCCGGAGGATAGGGGGCACGCTAATTAACCGCTTTGGATAGGGTTTCCCAGTCTCCCTATAGCCATGAGACCATTTATTGATCTATTTGCTCGCCATTATAGCAAGGTTCTTATTCTTGATGGCCATCGCAACTCTTTTCGTGCTGCTCTGAGGGTGTGTGTGGAGGTAGACCTGAAACGGAAGTGTTAATGTAATTGTAACTTCGAAATGTATTCACTTGTATTTCTTATGTATTGTAACCCGATGTTTATTCCAAGATGTATTTGTAATGTACTTGAGTCATGTCATGCCCCGATGTTCCTATCGGGAGTTTCTATAATGTAAACAAGTAATGTCAAGTCAAGGTGGGTAACCCTCCTATTGTCTAAGGGTTAAAGTCCCCGCAGTTCCGGGGCACTAGGGTTATTAGACTCACCTAGTGAAGTCAGCCCTAGTTGGGTTTAGTCAAGTCGGGAATTAGTATAAATAGAGAGCTAGCCTCTCTATTTATCACACACTCACTCACACTCAGTTGTAGTGCATAGCTGAGGAAGAGGAAGACACTGGGGCAAGGAAGAAAGAAGGTTACTGCTATCGGGAGATCATCTTACTATTTTGGGTTTTACTTTTGGTGCTGATTCTATCTCTGAGGAAGTTGAGGGGTTTTCTCCTTTATGGTTTCCCCGAGGAAAAACACTGTGTTCATTGTCTCTTGTGTTTGATTGTTGTGCTTGTTATTCTCTCAGTTAAAGATCCTAATGTAATGCTAGCTTAATGTTAAAAATCTAACATGGTATCAGAGCTAACCTGAGAAGAAGACACTGTGCAGCTGCGGGAACTAGGGATTCCTACTTTGTGGATCTCTCTCCACAGATTTTCAACAAAAGAAGGCTGGAATAACTCTCCCCCAAGGGCGCATCTTTCTGTCGAAGCAAAATCCAATTCTGAGGTTTTTCAGTTTTGGACCCGTGAAAGCAAAACCCTAATCTACTCCTGAACCAGCACTGCAGGATTTCAGCTCCAAATCCAGACCCGACATCTTGACCTGGTAAGATCTAAATCTTTTGTATTTCCATTTGAGGTTCTCAGTTAAGATGTCTCATCATACCAAGCTTGATGAAAAGCTTGAGGGAGCTAATAATTTCCGAGCCTGGAAGTATAGGATCTCCCTGGTCCTGGAAAAAAATGAGTTGGACTCCTATATCCATGAGGAGGTTCCAGTTCCAAAGAGAGATGAGGCTAAGGCCTTACATAAGAAGAAGTTGGTTATGGCAAAGAGGATTATTGCTGATTCAATCAAGGATCACCTCATACCACAGGTGTCCTCCCTCAAGACACCTAAAGCTATGTTTGATCCCCTAACCAAACTGTTTGAAGGGAAGAACATCAATCGGAAGATGACTCTAAGGAACTATTTGAAGAATGTAAAGATCCAGAATGAGGAAACCATCCAGTCATACTTTACAAGGGTCTCCCAAATCAAAGAACAGCTGGAAGCAGTAGATGAAGAAGTGGAGAATGCAGAAATTGTGATGACAACCTTGAATGGTCTCCCTAGGTCATGGGATTCTTTCATCCAAGGAATCTGTGCTAAGAAAAAGTTAGTCAAGTTCAGTAGACTGTGGGAAGAATGTTCACAAAAAGAAGCTCGAATAGCAGCTTGAGAAGAAAAGATGAGAAGTGAAGATCAAGCTCTCACAGTACACTCCAAGAAAGGAAGAAGGGAAAAGCATCATCACCAAGGTAAGCATTCTCATCGGAAAGGTTCATCCAAACTCAGATGTAATACATGCGATGAAATAGGACACTTTGCTAGAAATTGTCCCATGAATAAGAATGGATCCAAGAAGAAGAGGAACTCCAAAAGAAGACATCATGCTCACACTGCTAAGGATGATGATCCTCCCAGAAAGAGAATAAAACAAGAAAGTGAAGACTCTTCAAGTGAAGAAAAATATGTTCTGATCTCCGCTCTCACGGGAACTGTCACTCATGGAAGCAAAGATTGGCTTATTGACAGTGGGGCTTCCAAACACATGACAAGTTTCAATGATTTTTTTGATAAACTATCCGAACATAATTCACCCCATAAGGTGAAACTTGGGGATGACTACCAATATCCCATAAAAGGTAGTGGTGAATCCTCCTACAAGCTAGACTCTGGAAAGTCTATGAAAATGAAGGATGTCTTGTTTGTACCAGGACTAAAGAAGAATCTTCTCTCCATATCGGCACTAGATGCAAAAGGCATGAGGGTTGCATTTGTAGATGGCCAAGTCCTCATGTGGTCAAGAGGAAAGACTATTGACAATGCACTAGTGATTGGAGAACAAGAAGGAGGATTATACAAATTGAAGGGCCATCCAGAACAAGCATTGGTCCATGACACAGTAGAGCCAAATGAACTATGGCACAAAAGGCTTGCACATATGCACTACAGAGCACTACCACTTGCAAGCAAAGTTATTGAAGGTCTTCCAGAAATTCAAGCAAAACATGAAGGGGTCTGCAAAGGATGTGCGAAAGGAAAGAATACAAAGAAGACATTTCCAAGTAGCACAAGCAAGGCAAAAGGAATCTTGGAAATCATCCACTCCGATGTATGCGGACCAATATCATCAAGTTCACTAAGCAGGTATGTATATTATGTTTCTTTCATTGATGACTTTTCTAGGAAGACATGGATTTACTTCATGAAGAACAAAGATGAAGTTTTCAGCAAGTTCAAGGAATTCAAAGCCTTGATCGAGAACCACACATAAAAGAAGATCAAGACCTTTCAATCAGATAATGGCGGAGAATTCACATCAAATGAATTCAAAGACTTATGCAAAGAATCAGGGATTAAGAGGGAGTTATCCACTCCATATAATCCACAACAGAATGGGGTTGCAGAAAGGAAGAATAGAACTATCATGGAAGTTGCAAGAGCAATGCTTCATGATCAAGATCTTCCCATGCATCTATGGGCAGAGGCTGCCAGAACAGCGATGTATGTACAGAACCGTACTCCACACAGAGTACTCAAGAACAAGACACCTAAAGAAGTCTTTTCTAGCAGGAAACCAGAAGTTAGCCATCTCAGAATATTCGACTGTCCTGTGTACATACACATTCCAAAAGAGAAGAGAACAAAATTAGATCCTTCAGGAAAGAAGGGTATATTTGTGGGATACTCTGAAAGCTCGAAGGCTTACAGAATATATTTCCCAGGATTCAAGAAGATCGACATCAGCAGGGATGTAACATTTGACAAAGACACAGCTTACAACAAATCCAGAAAGAGACCTGCTGAAGAACCTGAAGAAGCAGAAGCACCCAAAATTCATGATACAACCATGAATGAAGAGACTCAAGAAGAAGATCGAGAATTTGAAGAACCTCAAGAACCTGTAGATCCACCTCAAGAGAAGAATCCTCACAAGAGGAAACCTACTTGGGTACGAGAAGCTATCCAAGGTGCGTAAAGATATGGGGCTCCGGAAGAGAATCACAGAGAAAGAAAGAGAACCAGATTCTGCTCCGGATATGTAGCTTTACTATGTGACTTTATCAATAAAGAACCTTCCAATTATGAAGAAGCGGCAGAACGGAAAGAATGGAAGGATGCTATGATCGAAGAGTATCAATCGATCATGAAGAACGATGTTTGGGATGTTGTCCCAAGACCAGAAGAGAAGTCGATTGTAACTTCCAAATGGATCTACAAGATCAAGCATGCTGCAGATGATAGCATAGAGAAACATAAGGCAAGATTCGTGACTCATGGCTTCTCACAGAAAGAAGGAATAGATTATGAAGAAACCTTTGCACCTGTAGCCAGATACACTTCCATCAGATCAGTACTTGCTCTGGCTGCAGTGATGAAATGGAAGATACACCAAATGGATGTCAAGACTGCTTTCTTGAATGGTGTAGTGGAAGAGCAAGTGTACGTAGAGCAGCCACTCGGTTTTGAGACACATGACAGGGAGTCTCATGTGTGTAGATTGAAGAAAGCCCTGTACGGTTTGAAACAGGCACCCAGGACATGGTACAGCAGAATTGATAGCTTTCTATCCAGTTTGGGCTTTACCAAAAGTAAAGCAGATTCCAACCTTCACTACAAGGTTGAAGATGGAAACCCAGTGATGCTCCTACTGTATGTAGATGATCTGTTTGTAACAGGTATGGATGGGTTGATTGCTGATACGAAGAGAAAGCTTGCTGCCGAGTTCGAAATGAAGGACTTGGGTATGATGCACTATTTTCTAGGCATGGAGGTGTGGCAGAATGCGGATGGAATCTCCCTCGGACAAGGGAAGTATGCAGTAGAGATCTTGAAGAGGTTCAGGATGATGGACTGCAAGGCCATGACCACACCTATGGCATCGAACCTGAAGCTGTTGAGTGATGCTTCATCAGAAGCGGTTGATGCCACGATGTATCGTCAGATGATTGGGTCCTTGGTGTACCTAACGAACACGAGACCAAATATTTGCTTTGCTGTGAACACCTTGAGCCAGTTTCTAACAGATCCGAGACATGTTCACTTGATTGCTGCAAAGCATATTCTGAGGTACCTTAGGGGTACAATTGATTATGGGCTCAAGTATGAGGCGAATCAGAAGATTAACCTGGAGGGTTATGTTGACTCAGATTGGGCAGGCAGTGCCATCGATAGGAAGAGCACTTCAGGGTGTTGCTTCAGTATGGGATCAAGTGTGATCTCTTGGTTTAGCAGGAAGCAATCCTGTGTGGCACTGAGTACAGTTGAAGTAGAGTATGTCGCAGCTTGTTCAGCTAGTTATGAGGCAGTATGGCTGAGGAAGCTACTGTCTGATTTATGTGATCTCCAGATGGATGCTACTTGTATACATTGTGACAACCAGAGTTGCATGAAGTTGTCAAAGAATCCGGTGTTCCATGACAAGTCGAAGCATATCGAGATCAAGTATCACTATATCAGGGATATGGTGCAGAGGGGAGCAGTGAAGCTCCAGTATGTTGCGACGGACGATCAGATAGCTGATGTGTTGACAAAGCCATTAGCTAGGGTGAAGTTTGAGTACTTCAAGGAGAATCTTGGTGTTCTCCAGATCGAGGTTCCCTCCAAGGGGAAATGATGAGACCCAGAACCATTCTGACATGGTGAGAGGATTGGTTCCTTCCATGGTCAAATGTAAGGGCTAAGCCATTCTATCATGGTGAGAGGATTGGTTCCTTCCATGTCAGATATGAGTGCTGAGCCATTCTGATGTGACTATAGGATTGGTTCCTACATGATCATAAGTAAGCGCTGAATGCCATTCTTGGAATGGAGGCACCTGGTCAGTTACCAGGAAAGCTCAGTCTGGGACTGAGGGCCTTTCTGATGTGACTTTAGGATTGGTTCCTACATGATCAGATGTGAGTGCAGAGCCCTTCTGACATGCATGCTGGATTGGTTCCTCGCATGGGCAGATGTAAGTGCAAAGCCCTTCTGACATACATGCTGGATTGGTTCCTCGCATGGGCAGATGTAAGTGCAGACCCCTTTCGAACATGTATGTTGGATTGGTTCCTCGCATGGTCGAATGTAAGTGCAGAGCCTTTTTGACATGTACGTTGGATTGGTTCCTCGCATGGTCAAATGTAAGTGCAGAGCCTTTCTGACATGAATGCTGGATTGGTTCCTCTCATGATCAGATGTGAGTGCTGGGCCTTTCTGACAAGGTTGTGGGATGTGTTCCCACATGGTCAGATGTGAGTGTTGGGCATGCCTTTCTAATATGATTATAGGATTGGTTCCTACATGATCAGATATAAGTGTTGGGCGAGCCGACCTACATGGAGGCTAGGCCTACAACCAGCATGAAAAAGGGCTAGCTCTGTAGAACTTCCTGTGACGAGATGAATCATGAGATAGCACCCGTAATGATCCAGTGATGATGATCCAGCAGTGATGATCCAGATCCAGTGATGGTGTTTTAGTGATGATGATCCAAATCCAGTGATGGTGTTCCAGTGATGGTGTTCCAGTGATGATGATCCAGATCCAGTGATGGTGTTCCAGTGATGATGATCCAGATCCAATGATGATGATCCAAATCCAGTGATGGTGTTCCAGTGATGATGATCCAGATCCAGTGATGATGATCCAGATCGAGTGATGATCCAGATCCAGATTAAGATGACTTGAAGATGAAGATGACTTGAAGATGACGAGGACTCGATGATGATCCAGAGGATACAGAGAAAAAGACTTGTGCTGATAAATTGTGTCGAGAGAATACCTTCCTAGTTAAGAGGGAGTGTTAATGTAATTGTAACTTCGGAATGTATTCACTTGTATTTCTTATGTATTGTAACCCGATGTTTATTCCAAGATGTATTTGTAATGTACTTGAGTCATGTCATGCCCCGATGTTCCTATCGGGAGTTTCTATAATGTAAACAAGTCATGTCAAGTCAAGGTGGGTAACCCTCCTATTGTCTAAGGGTTAAAGTCCCCGCAGTTCCGGGGCACTAGGGTTATTAGACTCACCTAGTGAAGTCGGCCCTAGTTGGGTTTAGTCAAGTCGGGAATTAGTATAAATAGAGAGCTAGCCTCTCTATTAATCACACACTCACTCACACTCAGTTGTAGCGCATAGCTGAGGAAGAGGAAGACACTGGGGCAAGGAAGAAAGAAGGTTACTGCTGTTGGGAGATCATCTTACTGTTTTGGGTTTTACTTTTGGTGTTGATTCTATCTCTGAGGAAGTTGCGGGGTTTTCTCCTTTATGGTTTCCCCGAGGAAAAATACTGTGTTCATTGTCTCTTGTGTTTGATTGCTATGTTTGTTATTATCTCAGTTAAAGATCCTAATGTAATGCTAGCTTAATGTTAAAAATCTAACAGGAAGCTCCTACAGTTTATGACAGTGTGCACTATAGATGGCGTCTGACAATAGAAAGTTTGATATTTAGATCTTCTAAATGCCTACTTTGCCTGTTAGGATCAAGATCATCTTATCTGGGATTGCCCCCACCACTGTCCGCGGCCAAGGGAGACCAGTGGGGATGGAGGTCCGTCAACTACCCACTAGTGAAAAAATCCCTTCTAACTAAGCATCCTTTCTTGAAACCTTGAAAATTTTGCAATGTATTGCCCTAGACTCTAACATTGCAATACATTCAAGGGAAACCCCTTTTGTTGCCCTAAAAATCCAAGGAAAGCCATTTAGAGACAAAATTCCAAGCTTCTAAAAATGCTCCTGAGGACACCCAAACCTTGGATGCTGAAAAGATGGGATTAGTAATAATGTCACACAAATCAAATTGACCCTGAAGCTTGTTCATGTGGTTGGCATGCATGATCCTGCAATCAAGTAAAGTCTTACACAGACCTTCTCCCGCAATATAATTTATTTCTAAATTGAAGACATCTTTACTATAGATATTGATAGCATTATGTGATATGGAGTGCCTCAGAAAATTTTTAACTATTTTATATCAGTTTTATATTGTAATGGATAATTTCATTCAACAATTTAGCTAATAGAATAATCCTATAGTTTGATTATAAATCAAAAAAGGAAAAGAATAGAGACACCAAATCAGCATTGTGATTAGTAACCACATAATTGAGATTGGCAAAATTCAGCTAATTCTGGATGTCTAGCAAACTGGCAATGGACAAATTACTATCCTGCCATTATTGACAATGATAGCTCAATTTGTCATAGATAAATATCTCAGGTTAGATGCATCTTCAAATAGAGCAAATCTATATCATTATGGGGAAGAGATGCCTCACAGTCATGGAAAACAATCTTTCAGCGTTTACCATTCTAAAGAGATACAGACAAATTAATATAACAATTATAATATTCAAGCCAAGCAATGTTGAAAAGAACTGGAAGTTATCAGTGTGCAGAATAACGGGAATCCAGACTCATTGAAAGGGGATGCATTTTATAGAATCTTTCTAGAATAAAGGCAATGAAGTCCCTTTGTCTCAAGAGGCACAATCCAGGTTTCAGTGTCCAAAATCAAATAATAAGGGAAGACTCAAGATGTGTGTACTCTGTAGCATGTCCTATTGGAACAAATTCAATCAGAAACTGCAAGTACCGAAATCTGCCCACAGGAATGTGGTCTACTGGCAAGCAATGAGGCGATCAGGCTTGTATGAACCTGGAGACCTAGGTTTGAAACCCCCTGAGTGGGTGTGGGTGAAACAAGGTGCAACTCCTGGGTGACTTTGATGGCATAGATACACCCGTCAAAAGAAAAAGTAACGAAATCAGAGAAGCTGGTAATGCACTGTAGTTAAAGTTCCCCTTGATAACTGTCTCCCTAAAATTTCTACGAGTTCTGATTTTTTTTTAAATGAACCGAAGCAAGGGATTAATTTTTATAGCTTTGTCATGTTTTACAGTAAAAAAATAGCAGATATGAATATCTGCTACAAAAACTAATGAAACATATCTAGGAGACACACAGATGTCATTCAAGAGAAAAATGCAGTCAATAGGGTTGCGATTCAGCGGTCAGGACACCCACCAAGGTTCAATTCCCCCAACATACAAATATCTTGTTGGGCCAAGGACTGTGTGACTCAAGGACTATTTTCCCTGTGCAAGCAGGCTACTTTTCCCACCTCTTTGGGCCAGTTGTAATGTTTCTATGGAGTTGAAAGGATTCACTTTCAGAAAAAACAGATGTAAATATGATTACGTACCAAGATAGTTAGCTTCAACATCCACGAATGCCAACAAAACATAGTAGTACCATCGAGCCTGCGACACCAAACATGTACAGGTCAAGTACCTATCAAATACATTGATGACCATTACGCAGAACCTGCTTTAGGCTTTTGCTACAATCAAATGATTTGCTTCTAATATGAAAAAAAGGACAATAAAACAAAATTATTGCCAATCTCCAATGTTGCAACCCTGCAGATGAGGAACAATAAGTCTGCTAAGTGCCTGGAAATTCAACACGAGAATACATGCATTTACTCTGCATGGACTTTGCATGGACTCTCCATTGATAAGGAGCAGCATTTATTGTACAAAATCAAGAAGCTTTGTAGTGCATTGTCAATTGCCAGTGCGATCAGAGTTTTTTTAAAAAAGAACAGAAAATTGAATAAAGTCCAGAAATTGAAAATAACTAGAAGATGAGAAATGCATTACCCGAAGGCCTTTCCTGCGATATATTAGTTGACTTCCGAATACAATTGAGAGAAGAACATAATTCAAGAAGGACTGCGAGGTTGGTACATTAATACCTGCAATATAAATAGCATCAAAAAAGTTGAAAGCAAATTATATGTTTTTCTCTTAAAGACGCAGCTGAAAAAGCATCAGCTAAAATAATATATACCTCTGCGTTGAAGCTCGGATGAGGAGAATCCAGTGGAGGTTATCAGCAGAGAAACCACCTGACCCAGACAAAGGGCTATCAATGTCTGCTTAGAGCAGAGTCGCTTCGAAATTTCCATTCTGCGCTCTAAATTTCGAAACGCTCTGCTAAACTCGCAGCGAAATTCATCAAAATTGTATTCCGGTCCTCCCAAACAAACCGCTTTTAAGCAGATTTCTTAGACAAGCTCGTATGCAATACTGCGCCGAACATGGTCGCCGTGTTAAAAGCAGTGCTTCTTCGTCCCTCCGGACGAACAGGCAATCGCACGTTGGAAGTACGGATGTGTTACCAACCGTTGGATGTGATTGAAACTCACAAATTGGCGACAATAGACTATGATGTTATCCTCTGCATTTCAAGTTAGTGACGTCAACTTGTTAGAGCAAGATCCAATTCAAATCCCTAATTGTATGGGAATGCAACTTCTTCAAAATGGTAGAAAAGACAAATGCCAAACATTGACTTCTTATGAAGGTTATGTTTATGGAACAATCAATCATGACATTACTGTATACCTTTATTTGTCTTGCCCTGCCTAACCAGAGACTCTTATTGGTATCAAGATTTTATTCCAGTCTGAGAAGGATCGTTACCTGTATCTTTATTGGTATACACATTTTATTATGTTGTTGATTATAACGTAAAATAATATATAAAATTATAAAATATTTTAAAATTTGTATAAAATAATTATTAAAAAAAATAAATATGTATATTTATTTTACTAATTATTAATAATTATATTAATTATGTTGATAGGCTTTTTTATTTGAGATTTGGGGTGGAGTAAAGTTTATGTTTTTTCATCTACTGATTAGGATGATACAAGTGGACTATCAAGCTTGATTCTATGCTAGTCATTCAAAATTTGAAATAAACAATTATAAAAAAGGAATATAAAAAATAAGTGGTAGCTAGATGATGAATGGATAACTGGTAGCAATGCACGAAAAACTCATAGTTGATGAATGGATAGCCAACAGGATCATAGTAGATAACTAGAAAAATGTTAGATAAAAAGAAAAATAATATAAAAAATAACTAATAGTTGATAAATGGATAACAGGAAGAATGTCCCTGATAACATGTAGCTAGGCATGAATAACTCACAGTTGAACATGTTAAATATTGCTTAACTATTTGATCCCTATCCATGTGATCCAGCCACAAACTATGTGGGTGTGCTAGTAAAAATAGATTTGGTAACTATTAATAATTACGTTGATTGACGTTAACTCACAGTTGAACATGTTAAATATTGCTTAACTATTTGATCCCTATCCATGTGATCCAGCCACAAACTATGTGGGTGTGCTAGTAAAAATAGATTTGGTAACTATTAATAATTACGTTGATTGACGTTTTTATTTGAGATTTGGGGTGGACTATGGCCTACGCTTTTTCATCTACGGACGAGAATGAGACAAGTGTACTATTGAGATTGATTCTATGGCAGTGGTTCAAAATTCAAAATAAACAATTATAAAAAAAAGGAATATAAAAAACAACTAGTAGTTAACTAATGAATGGATAACTGGTGGCAATGTAGGGATAACTTATAGTTGATGAATGGATAACCAACAATTCATGGCAGATAACTAGAAGAATGTATTCATGGCACATAACTAGAAGAATGTGAGATAAAAAGGAAAAAGAATATAAAAAATAATTGATACTTGATAAATGGATAACAAGAAGAATGTCGATGATAACATGTAGCTAGACATGGATAACTCATGAACCATTTAACTAGAAGAATATGACGAATAAAAAAATATTTTTAATTCCATAACTCTCTCAACCATTTGATCCCTATCGACGTGATCCAACTACAAACTATGTGGGTGTGCTAATTATATTGATAAAAATGGATTTTATAAATTTTAAATTTATTAATTAATAACGTATTTAATTTTATGTTTTTATCATACTATTTGGATAGTTCATTAGATAATATCTAGAAAAGAATGTTATATTTTTGTTTTAATATGGATATGAGCCTTAACAATGACAAAACAAAGACTATGATCATTAAATCTTTAAAGATTACTTATGATAACTTCATGTATGACAGCAACTTGGAGGAAGTGGCCTCATTTAAAAATATCATAATCGATACTTATCATAAGCTTAACTGGAACTATAACATTGAGAAAAGGATCAATGGATATTGAAAAGCTTGTTATGGAATTGAAAATAGTCTTAAATTAGCAAACATTTGCCTCTGGGGTAGGAAGAAACTCCTCTTTGAGACTCTCGTCACTCTTGTCATCTTATATGGTTGTGAAGTTTGGGTTTGCAACATCTCTAGAGAATCTAGGAGAATGATAGAGAAAATCCAAAAGTGTTTTGTAACATATAATTTCAAAATTAAAGGCAATACACCCTACCTTTCCCTCCTCATAGAAGCGAGTCACTCCTCGATTAAACACATGGCTATGACTAGGTACCTAATGTATAATAACAAGGTAAACAAATTGGGGAACAATATGCTTTCTAAGATTGCTTCATACTCTAGTCATAACCACTTACAACTTAAACGAGTTTGGCATAAAGATGCCAAGTCTTGGCTAAATCATTGGGAAGTCCAAGAAGAGGTCACTCTACAGAATAGTGATAATATTAATAGTATTATTACATCTAAATTTATGGAGAAATGTGGTGTGATAGAGCTAGAGGATATATATATATATATGGAGGTGATAAACCCTAATCTAGAAGATCAATAGTATCTCTTTGTTTAAACTAACGCAAAGAAGAAAGTCAACATTGTTAAATAAGAACAAATACTCACGAGCTCCATATTGAAAAAGGGCATTGGACAATTCCTAAAATGCCATGGGATGAAAGAATCTGTCATCTTTGTGACACGAGGAGGATTGAACATGAAAATCATGTTCTCATTGAATCTCTTGCGTACACCCACATTATAGCGTAATTTCAAAATATTTGGTACAATAGTAACCTTACTAACTTTTTAACTCAACGCAATTATGGTGATTTAGGCTTCTCTTAAAGCTTTTTAGCACATAAATAAAATTCTAAAGAAAACCAAATGACTCATTTTTTAAGGTCTAATAAATCAAACATCGTTGGCATCGTCGTTGTCATCATCATTGTCATCATTGGCATCGTCGTTGTCATCATCATTGTCATCATCTGCCGACGCCGCCATCGTCGTCATCATCATCAATAATTTTACATTACATTTATTATTAAGCATTCAAAAAGATTAAAAAAAGTAAGATACATAAATAAATAAATAAATAAAGTAAAAAAAGGGTTATGACAAAAATTAAATTATTATATATATTACATTATATTTTACATTATAATAATTAATTTTAATTTTTTCATTTATTTATAATGTTAAAATCATTCTTTAAATTTAATTTTATATCTGTTAATTGAGTGTAAATCGGGTAGTTGGGAGGAATGTTTGTTATCCTCTTTACTCAAGTTCAAATCCCGCTTTGTGACACTTGCTCCTTGGGAGCCGACTTTGACTATGTAATGATTGTGTGAATTATGTGGTTCTAGCCATACCTTGATTCTCTTGAATAGCAGGTGTTGGCATTTCTCCCAATGGATGTATCCCTTGACAACGGTGAACCACC
>LPNX010717141.1:1026140-1049063 GCA_001517045.1 Pseudotsuga menziesii
ACAAACATTTTTCTAAAAGTAAAAAATTGAGTGATATTTGTACTTTTATGGATTTGATCATTTTTAATGCTTAATAGATTTGGGTTTAAGATGTATTTATATCTCTTTGGTTTAACTTAATCTAGACATATGTATATTATTTTTAATATCAACATATTAAACATGACTTTTAATAATTAACGATGATAATAATAATAATTTCATTTTAAAGCCACGGGCTAATCAAACATCATATTAATGTTTAATACGACACTCCATTTTTATGGGATAAGAAGTCACTTTCACAATGTTTCCACTACTTAATCTAAAGAGGTGTATATACACTACCATACCATACTTAATTTTAAAAAATAATCTATATATCTTTTTCCTTAAAGAAACAAGAAGAATTGTATCATAAAAGTTGCAAAAAAATAGAAGAGGGTTTACAATAATCCATCCAATCATCAAAACTCCTCTACTCCTAGCCTAGAGAAGAGAGCTTCATTCTTGTAGCTAACATTCCTATATATGTTACTCATCCTTATACTACCAAGTTTTCTTGAGCTAGATTGTACAAAATGTTCCACAAACCAAGATACAAAAACAATAATGTATTGAGAGTTTAATGCGGAACTTTCCTGTCATGGCCTTTGTTTCTTGTATTTCTTTGTTGAATATCTACTTGGACTGCTTCTAGTTCTGATCGAGGAGGAAAATTTAGATCTGATACCTTTTGAACATCATGCGAGATGACAACTCCATGGAGACTTCTTGTGAGGACCAGCTTTTAAATGCTCAATTTCCAACCGGAGGGCATTACATTCGTCTTCTAGCTTTCGTTGATTCACTTTTCGCTTTGCTAGAATTCCCAAGGTGGTTAAATGTTGTTCCTAAAGCCCTTTAATTTCTATTTGAAGCAAGTACATTGTTTGTTCCTTCTCGTCCTTGCGAGTCACAACCACCTTATGGACCATTCTCTCATGTTTCACCACACCTTTTCTCTTCCTCTCCATCCGCCAATTTTGTTTACAGACGTGAAATGGGAAGCATGGTAGGAATTCAGGCTCATTTCTTATGTTTCCAATTTACTTAACAAGCTGACCAATTCCCTCTAATCGTAAGCTGATTCAAGGGGACAAGAATCGAAATTTCCATCAAATCCTCGATGTGTCTTGATGCACCCTCACTACAACAAATCCTGGAATTAGCGTCCTTTTTTAGTGTAATTTTTTTTTACATTGAGTGGTCAAACTAGACGCTAAATGGGACGCGTCATGGACAAAACTTAAAGCGTCTCAAAAAGCGTATTTTTTTGCGTCCTAGATAGCATCCTTTATGGCATCCAAAATAGCGTCTATTTTTTTACTTCCAAAATAACGCCCAACGTTGCTTCCTAAATAACATCCTATTTTTCTTCCTATAGAGCGTTCGTTATTGCTTCCTAGAGAGCGTCCACTTTTGCTTCCTAAATGGCATCCCCGTTAGCACCATATTTGCATGCAATATTGCATCCATTTTTGCTACCACTTTAGCATCCCATTTTGCACCACGTTTTACTTCCAAAATAACGTCCAACTTTGCTTCCAAAATAACGTCCAACTTTGCTTCCTAAATAACGTCCCATTTTGCACCACGTTTTACTTCCAAAATAACGTCCAACTTTGCTTCCTAAATAACGTCCTATTTTTCTTCCTATAGAGCGTCCGTTATTGCTTCCTAAATGGCATCCCTGTTAGCACCATATTTGCATCCATTTTTGCTACCACTTTAGCATCCCATTTTGCACCACGTTTTAGCGCCAAGTTTTGCATCCAATGTTGCTTCTAGATCTAGAACATACTGGGATTTTGTTTTAGCTCATGTTTTTGTTTCCTTATTAGCACCACATTAGACTTGTTATTTAACACCTACAACCATATCCAATTATGTGCTATTATATTTATTATATCCAATTATGTGCTATTATATTTATTATATCAAATTATTATAAATATTGATTAATTTCAATGGTTCTCATTTATCATTTACTTCATAGTTCTTAAATAACATAATGAAACATTCAAATTAATTGTAGATACAATTATTAAGATTAATTGCATGGCATTTATGAATAAATTTAAGAGAAATATGCAACATTTATCCAAAACAGTAATATTAATTTTCCATTAAAAGATCATCAACAACTTCCAATATATATAAATTTAAAATATAATAATGATAACATCGACATTATTTTTCATTCAAAATAAGTGAAATTATAAAACATCATCACATCAATAATCTATCATACAAATAATCGTATTAAGGTTAAAAGAACAAATGAACAATATATAGTGAAAATATCAATATCACAATAAATATTAAAAATCAAAATTTATCAACAGTAATCCAAGTTTATATGTCAACATGAATGCACCATACAAATCAAAATGACCCAAAATGTAATATGAACTTGGATAATCACAAAAATAACAATATGTGTCTAGTAGCATGGAGAAAGCAAAAAACATCCACAATCTCAATAGAAGCATCAATGGCTACCATCATCATCATCCTCATCCTCATCATCTATCCCAACATCATATCCATCATCATTTTTATTTGATCCAACTGTATCATTACCAGTAATATCTTTCTCTGGTACATCGGTGGCAACATAATCAGTATCATCAACTAAGTCATCTTCACCATTTTTCTGCAAATACGAAGAAATAATCAATTTAAAGCATTAGTAACAATTTCATTACATAATGCATATTCTATGTTATATTGCAAATATTAGTGTGATCATTTATGCATTCTCACGAGTTTTCCAACCATGAATATAAACATCATCTCATCAACATATAGTAACCACACATATAAAGTGTGTCCACAACTATGCATACACACACATGTACACCATACATTTTCATATCACAATAGAAGAAGACATAGAGGCAAGGAACCAAACCCTGGAATGCCATTAGCTGACCCATGTAACTTGAGAAGAGAACAAGACTACCCATATGAGTATCAACTTAAAATGGCCCATGACAACATCTAGAATGAATAAAATAAATTATGCTTTACAAGACAATACAACGTTTAGGCCAAATTCTTCTTCAAATATATGCTAACTACTTTTAGAGTTATTGAAGAAACATTGAACTTGAACTTTACCATCTCAAGTGAAAGTTGAAATTAACATGATTCTTTCTAAATCAAAACAAAACTATGAAAGTTGTCTAGTCTATCTTTTGTGAAAGCTCAACTAATATGATTTTATTTAAAAAAAAACTAAGGTTGTCTTATCTAAACTTAATCAACAGTAGTGAAGATGCTCAGTTTTTAATAAGGATAAGCTAAAAGTTTGATCCACTTTATTTAATAATGCTTCACGACATTAAGGAATTTAACATAGTGGAATCAAAACCATACCAATTGAGATAAAAGGTGTGAGATTATAGACCAACATGTATAATACAAAACTACAAAACCAAGCAATACTTTACCATTCATTCAAATTCCATTACAAATATGTTTATTCCTCATTAGGATTTTAGTATAAACATACATGGAATTCAGATTTCAACATCTTTGTAGATTTAATTACTTTGTTAGCATTTGCTACATGAGTAATTTGTAGAGTTAATTACTTGTTCAACATTCCATTTGGGACATGAGTACTTTGCCTAACTACAAAGTGGTCAAAGGAACTAGATGCATGTTGCAAGCTCCATCCATTTGCATTTCAAATTTGTGGGAGGGTGGTAATAAAAACCAAGCTGATTTTCTTTAGTACTACATGTTCAAGTCTATTATTCTTCTTGTGTAACTACACTAGGTTAAATACTACTTGTTTAGTTGTAAGAGATACCACCAATTATCATGGTCTACCTCACCAAAAATGTAGTCAAAATCCATAATGATAATCCCATATGGTTCAAACAGTCACACGAAACCTACAACAATTTCCAATTAAAGTGTTTGACAAAGATTCAAGGCAGATTGCTTCCACCATAAGCTACAACATTTGGTTAGTAAAGTGCTTGTGAAAATTTGTGAGCCAAATCTCTCCCACGCAAGGTCTAGAAGCCCAATATTGGAGAAGGAAAACCTACAACATTCAATTAGTAGGATTGGAAGGAATTTAAGGAGAAGGTTGTGAGAAAAAACATGCCCAAAGTCAACCAAGGGAACAATTAACATTTTGCTTGGGGCATTAAAGAGTTGCGTCCACTTTAACCACTTGGATTGCTTATACCCATCATATGTGCATAAATACAATTTAAGGTATAGATTCACCACCTCAATTTGACCATCTATCTATAGATGGAAAGTTGTACTCATCTTGAAGGATGTTCCTTGCAAATTCTAGCTTGAAAACAACTCTTGCCAAAAATGAACTGTAAATTTAGGATATTAACGCAAATGATTAATTGACATGTTCCATGCAACTAGACAAATTTGAAGAAGATTTCAACAATTTAACTAGACAACTAGACCAAATGTAGTATTTAACTAAACAACTAGACAACTAGTATTGAGCAATTTTTTCTTCATTTGGTACATGATCAAATTCAAACAAAGTCTGAAATATATGTCATTTCTAAACTCAGGTGGTACAAAAGTGAAGGACTTCAAGGCCACCATCGAAAGCAGCCCAGCCATACAGGATGAGATAAGAAAAATTCAACATTAAGTTGAGGAGTATGCAAAGTAGTTTCCAATAATTGGATTTGAAAAATCATCCATGAAATATAAGGAATGATAATACCTATGTTGTGGACCAGTTCATGTCAGGCTTTGGTTTACATAGTTCCAAAGCACATCACATCCCAGCATTCCTCTAAGTTCAACTTCAGATATGTACTTTAACTAATACAAATGATCATAATCTAGCTTAAAGGGCGATATAAGTTTTCAATCCTAATGTGTTGTACTAAAAAATTCTAAAACGCATAGTAGAGATTAAAAAATCTACGTTTATAAAATTTTGTCTACTTGTCCACATACTATGTCATTTTCTACGATCTATGCAATGCTTTCCATCTAGGTAAGACTCTATCTAAGGCTTGACCAGTCCTACAACTCCTCAGCAAACCAATCCATACTTTGAGAAAGTTGACCATGTTTTGTTTAGCAAAAACCTAGAGTCAGCTAAAGGAGAGAATCATGATTAAAAAAAGGCTCTATGATTAAAAAAAGGCTCTATGATTTACATTTTATTTTCTAGAAAGGGTGGTTAAATTAGAGAAGGAGGTCTCCACCGTCATCTTGGACATGTGTAAGAAAAAACTGGATTTGGAATCTTAGTGGGCTTATTTGAAATCCTTGGTCAATATAATTGTGTCCCACCTTAAACTATTGAAACAAGTATTTATATCTCTGTCTCATTTTAACTTTGATCCAGCTGTGGACCTTTCATCCAAAGACTTTTCTCTTGTAAAAAAAACTCTACACACTCCTAACCTGGCTGTGGAGAATATAATAGATGTTTTCATCCATGTTGATCAACTTGACATGGATGGCTCATTAAGTGCTTTAGAATCCTCCATTAGGTGTTAGGGATGAATCTATTAGCCATGGTGGAGTAGTCCAGGAATTTTATATGCCCCCCACAATTCTACTTTCCTGGTCAGCATACCCAAAATGGATAACCCTCCCACCTTTGACTCTTTTAGACCAGTGTCATTGTGTAACTTTTATACAAGATTATAGCATCTACTGTGGTAAAGTAGTATGTTGTATTCTTATAAAGACTGGATACTTTTGAAAGAAATGAAGTATCCAAGGAGCAAAAGAGAAAAGATGAGTTTTCAGAAGGGGGGCCATTAGGAATCGCAGAGTGCCTTTTCCTTAGATGCCCTTTATAGTTTTGGTTGAAGAACCAGTGTAATGATAAAAAAATTCCTTTTATGCATACAAAGTCCACAAATATGGGTATTCAGGTGCTTAAATTAGCTTGGAGACTACATCTTATGGGTTTGCGATACAAATAATAATTTTCTTGGATGATTGTGAAATTATCTTTATGTTCATTTGCAAGGTTAATTCCATACAAATATAACTAGTAAGGTTAATTCCATACAAATATAACTATGACACTGGATCTGCTACCTCGCCAATGGTCTGTGTACCATTCCAACAAACCTGCATTACAGGGGTTTCCATTGGCCCAGTGTTTGGAATGACTGGAATTTTTTTAAAATCAATGTCATCCTGTCAATGTTTTAGTATGGTTGTTTTCTTTGCCAACCTTGCAAATGCCCCTTTCCTTAGTATCGACTCTTAACTTTTTCCATGACTAAAATGGTGCCAAAATCTCATAGGTGATTGCTCGACATGTTGCACTACTAGAGACCAATCATATTTTTTCTTCCAAATGAGAAATTGCATTTGGGGTGTAATTAAATTGCTTGTCCATAGAAATTATATTATGATTGCTTTTTCATTTTGGGAAAATAAGGTATTCTTCTTAGTAATATGTTTAGATTTTTCTACTTACCTAGTTTATAATTATCTAAAAGAACTTTAGGATTTAGTTATTTTGTCCTAAAACTCAGCTACTGTAGTCATGCATTAAATTAAGATTAGTTCCTTAGTCTTGTGTTTTTTGTTCGAGAGATGAAAATTTTGGGTTAGTGATCTGTGTATCAAACTGAAACATAGAAAGTTGAAGGATTAGCATGATCGATTGCCTGCTCAAATATGTAACAACAAATTAGTGTCCCTAGATCAGATCTGACTAGTCCCAAACTGATGCATTTTGAGTCCTTGAACAACACCCAGCATAATCGAGTATTGGATCTTTACATGGAGTAGTACCCCTGATGTTACAATGTTCATGAAGATGCTGAAGAGATTCCTAGAAAAGGGGATGAATGTGGTTACATGCTTGTCCCTCTCCAATCCCACTTCAACAACCCCCACAACATGATAAACTCCCCAATGAGCCCCTAGGGGCCCACATCTAGAAAAACTTACAGCCAGTGAAGAACCACAACACATCCCAAGAAAACCCACTCCTGTTAAGAATTAAAGACTTGGATGCACTCCAAGGAAACCCACTCATGTGAAGAATTAAAGAATTGGATGCACCCCAAGCAAACTGATGAAACTTTAAATATCTGAAATGCACCCTATGAAGAACCCAAAATCCTGGTGAAACCAGGACAATAACCTTGCCAAAAGAAAATAAATAGCCCACCAAAAAATTAATCCACCTTAACCACTAAGCCGCCCAGCCTAAAACAACATAAAGAAAACACTCATAAAAGCAAGGAACAAAATCAGGGGCAGTGCCTAGAAAAACAACACACAGTGAAGAAAACTAATTTAGTTTTCATCTAGGCTTCTATTAGAAAGTAGGATGGTTTCAAGCTTTGAATATAGATTTGATATGCTTTATAATATATCATTATCAACTGATGATAGCATTTCCTCTACTTTGTCTTTATTTATCCTATATTTCATGTACTACATTGTATCAGTGAACCAACTCAATTGAGTTTGGAGAAGACAAATACAAGCACACACACATGCATTAACTTAGCAAATCTCAACTTAATTCACTCTAAAACAAGCTAAAAAACTACCCAGGTAGACATCTGGGTTATGTATTATCCTTTAATTATGTGTTATGTTGAATGTTTTTCCAACTAAAATTCATGGCGCAATTCATGTCGCTAACCCTGGATTAATATATGGTGCTATTCTCTTTAGGACGTTTTTTTGGAGGCTATTCTTGGCGTTATATGGAATGCTTTTACAGACGCTAATTGGGATGCTAATTATCGTCCAAAAAAGAGCCAACTTTTAAAAAGGGATGATAATTAGGATGCTAATTGGGATGCTAATTGGAACGCTAATTGGGATTCTAATTGGGATGCTAATTGGGACGCTAATTGGGATGTTAATTGGGATGCTAATTAGCATCCAAAATAGCGCCAACTTTCAAAAAGGGACGCTAATTGGGATGTTAATTGGGATGCTAATTGGAACGCTAATTGTGATTCTAATGGGGATGCTAATTGGGAAGCTAATTGGGATGCTAATTAGCGTCCAAAATAGCGCCAAGTTTTAAAAAGGGACGCTAATTGGGATGCTAATTGGGACGATAATTGGGATGCTAATAAGGACGCTAATTGGGATGCTAATTAGCGTCCAAAATAGTGCCAAATTTTGAAAAGGGACGCAAATAATGCCATTAAAAGCACCATCCCGTGGAAAAGCGTCCATTTTGTCCAAAAAATGATGAAAAATACACTAAATGTGATAGTGGATGCTAAAAAGGAAGCTAAAAGAGATGCTAATCACATGGTTTTGTTGTAGTGCCTCCCCGTCATTGCTTTAAATGCTTGAGAGCCTGATCCAAGGGTACTTTCATCTCATCTTCATGGCGACGTGAATATGGCATCCCAACACAAGTGAAGTGTTGAGAAGAGGATGATCTGCTGGAGTGGGAGTTAAATCCCATGCTCACATCACTAAATTGAGAGGAAAGCTCATAGTTGTCTCTTGGTAGGATATCCTAGAAGGATTATTGCCAATAATGACATGCGCATCAAATTTCCTAGAGACATCCTTTGATCTAGGTTTAAAGCCATTGATTATTCTCTTTTGCCCTATAGTGATACTTCAACCCTCTTTAGGAACCCTTATTCTTTTCATACCTTATGGGATTGGTTTGAATGTTAGAACGTTGTTGGTCCTTATCATTTTGACCCTCTCCCTTAGAGCAAGATTTATTTGGTGATTTGCTCCTTAGTTGTTCTTTCTTAAGACATGGAACACACTAATTTTGCTAAAGGCTTGAATTTCTTTAAAAAAATGAAGAAGGATTTGAGAATCACTTATGAGGGAAGAGTTCTAGTTCTTAAATGGTTGGTGATCAACATCAAGCCTCCAATGATTACAAGGGAACTCCACCCCTTCTTTTTGGCTCGACCAATATTGAGAAGAAGAGTTAGGGCCTTTGCTTGGTTCTTCGTTGTCTGTCCTATATTCCAAGAGTAATTAATACAAGTGCTTCCCCCTGGGGATACAACCTCCCCACCTAGTCCTACTACTCCAAAAATATTCTATATATCTTAATACATTAAAATACAGATAAAATATTTAAATCAATACTTATGTTTCTATTTAAAAATTAAAAATTCTTACATGAATCACAACAACATAAAAAGTGATCAAACATTTCTCAAGCCCCAAAGGATTAGTTCAAGTGGTTGATCTCCCCCAAAGTTTGACTTTCTTGATCTCGATCCCCTTGAGATTAAACTAAGTTGTTCCTTAGAAAAAAAATCATCTCGTTTCTTATAACCCTTTACTTCTTAATTTATCTTTATTAAAATTAAATTGTGCATAATTTTTTTTCATGGATACAACATTTAAAATGGGCATTCCACCCATTATCAAATTTTAAGTTTTCACTCATTATTAGGGATCCAACTTTTGAAATGTACACTCCACCCATCATCAAAAATCCGGTAATGATGAATGGAATGTCCACTCAAAAGTTGAATCATCCTATTAAAAATTGGGAAATCCAAATAATATGTGTGTGATATGAGTACTATTTGTTGATTAATTGTATTTACAGAAGCATTTCTCCAAACTTATTCTCTCAAATTTATTCATCTTACTTTCAAATTTATTCTCTCAAAAACAAATATCTTCGTACCTTTTACATTTTCAAAAAGTTTACACTTCTAAAAAATTATTCCCAAAAAATAAATAAATATAAACTAATTAAATATAAAAATCATACATATTAATTTATAAATCTCCACTTAAAATATAAATTTGGTAATTAAAAACTAATTATTTCATTCTTTACATTTATAATATAAATTTGATATTTAAAAAATTATTCCTCTCATTCTTAATATTCATAATCATATAATTTTATGAATAATTTAAATAAAAGTCACTTTCATCTCTAATACTAAATTCATACAGCAATTTCTATACTTTCCTCTCACAACTTCTATACTTTCCCTCACTTTTTATATTGATGAATATGATTATTTTATGGATAATTTGAATAAATATAACTTTCATTCTTAATACTAAACTCATAAAAACTCCTTTTATTTATCAATTTTTATATTCATAATCATATAAATTTATAATTAATTTAAATAAAAATCACTTTCATTCCTAACAGTTTTATATTTTTTTCTCAATTTTTATATGAATAAATACAATTATAATTTTATGAGTAATTTAAATAAATATAACTTTCATTCCTAATACCAAACTCATAAAAAAAATCCTTTCATTTATCATTTTTGTATTTTTATACTTATTTTTAATTAATATTATTATAATATTAAAAATTTTAAATAATTAATATGTGGATACCCTTAAAACTAAATAAAATTCAAACATTAAATATGAGTTATTTGCCAATCGTTTTTCATTAAATATAAAGGTGTTCTGTCAATCGTAAATAATAATGTCATAATATTTTGAAAAGTTTAAAAAACATATTTTTTAAAATATTATAATATTAATTATTTAAAATAAGCTAAAATATGTATGGTATGAACTGAAGAAAAGATTCCAACATTCTTTTCGTATAAAGCTAACAGTTTGCTAAATTTCCATACTTACATTACATAAAAATAAAAGAGATTACGAGTTATAAAAACCTTTCATGTCAAATTTTGTGCATAATTGTATATTTTAATTAATTTAATAAGTCTAAACATTTGACCATTTTGTTTGTCGCGTAAGTTTTTTATTAGAATTTTGTGAATCTTTTTTAATCTGAATTTTTGTGTTATTTAAATCATATTTAATATATAAATGGATTTAATGTTTTTAAATACTTTTATATGACGTAGTTTAAGGATGTGATGATTTGAGTTGGGAGTCGACTTGTCGTCGATGTCCAAGCCAAATTGTCTTTCCGATCGATGCCCTTTTGGCTACTGACAATTTTTTTTTCAAGTGAGACGCTCAACTCGTCGAATGCTATCTCGAACTTTGCAAAATATATATGTCGTTTGATGTTGAGTAACTCTATGCACCAAGTCTTAAGCAGATGTTTTTCCTCGAATGAGTCCAAAAAGACGTTAACCCTATAGCATGCGGTGTAATCTGTGTTGGGCATGTAATTGTTGGACACAATGACCACACTGAGAGGGGGGTTGAATCAGTGTGAGAGCAATTATAAATTGTTTACCTTCTTTTAAACAATCAGAGTAGATCAATCATTATGTCATCAATTGCATAATCAAATTCATCATGAGTCATAAGCACAACATCACATCAAAAGAGACACAAGAATATATGGAATTTTGATCTTTGTTTATTATACATAGAAGACAACAATCTTCTCGATTACAATCAACACCAACTGATGAAAAGAGCACCAACTCTCATAACATGACCCAACCTGGTTTTCTTAGCTCCAACAAAGAAGGGTTTGAGGAGTCCAATCCTCAAGTGCGAGATTCTTCTTGCAAGCAATCATATGGCTTTGTTGCACAACCAACCTCTGGTATGCACATCAATCTCTGCTCACCACTCTATTGCTCAACACTGCTCATCAATCACTGGTCAATATACTCATCAATCTATGGTCAATTTGCTCATCACAGTTGCTCAACATTGTTGCTCATCACAGTTGCTCATCACTATTGTTCATCACTACTGCTCAAGTATATCTGCACATCAACTTTGCTCATCACTGTTGGTCATTCTTTTCTGCTCATTAATACTGATAGTCAAGCTGGTCAATATTCTCATGTACACATCATTGTACACCTCATCATACACAATTACTGAACAAGTAATTCTGCTCTGCTTTCATTGAACATAAGGCATGCATCGCCATGCATCATCATCATAGGCATACATCATCGTTATAGGGTATGCATCCTCATCATCAAATATACATCATCATCATCTCAATGTGCACCGTTTATGCATCATCATCATCAAGTATACATCATAGTGAATAGGAGAGCATCATCGCACTATGGTGTGCATGTACATCATATTGTATAGGAGTGCATCAACATCATTATCATCATAAAGTGTATAATATCATAGCATAAAGGTATGCAACATCATCATCATAGCCTCCATAATGACTCCAAATGTATATACCAATATAGAGGCTCACATACTAAGATCAAAGATGAACTCTATCCATGAGAGACATGTGCCATCACAAGAGAAACCCAAAAGCATGAACCATACATTTTCAAATATCACAAGACGAAGAAACAATAGAAAAAACAAAATAACCTCTAGATCATGTCACCACATAGCCCTTGTAACAAGCTTTCCAATGAGCCAAACAATTTGTAATTATGATTCCATATGAGAAAGTTATGCCAATTTTAGTCATGATGTCCAAAAATTTATCCTCCACAAAGTTTCGCACTTTTCTTAAAGGGCTGTGAAAATACTGAGAGAATTGATGATGAACAAATGAAATGTTTGATATTCTATTTATATATATTGTGGAGGAAAGTTAGTACCTCAAACTGGGCCGACATGCAATTCAAAATTACAAAATAATTAAATTCTCTTTTGTTTGGTTGGCTGACCCAAAAAGGTGGGATACACCAACTTCAAAAATTCACATATCTTCAACCAGAAAGAGTTAGAAGATGTTCCACGTATCAATGGAAATGGATTGACGAGGACTATCTCCCTATGATGGGTTTACTTGCAAATTCTTGGTCTAATACCCTTAAAATTTTCAATATGTTAGGACGTCAAAGACCCCACACATGAGGGCGCCAAAGACCATACCACCAACTACGAGAGTTTCAAAGTATTCTTCAAAGTCTTCTTGAACATATCAAGGCACTTCCATGGGCTCTACCTCCATCTCCATCCCAATAGCCATATAAACACAAAGAGGACCATACATCACCATTAACAAGCTACCAAGTGTGTGGGCTCAAGACCCAAGGCACCACATGCAAGGGTTTCAGGGACTTTTTCAAAGATATCATATAATATTTAAACAAGATACTTACCATGGACTTCAATCCCATCACATAGGACTCCATCGCCAAGTGATGAGGGCATCATGACCAAATATTCCATCATATAAAAGGCTCCAACAGTTACGGGCTTACAAACCACCATATGTATGGATTCCAAGACCCAAATCATTTCCAAATGCACCATCAATGATCATATAGTGTTCAAGGGTCATCATGCCGCCATTTATGTGGGTGTCAAACCTTCTCATGCATAATGACCATCTCTAATCATTCCATGACCCCAATAATGGCTACAGGGGCATCAAGATCTTCACCAAGGGTTCCAAGTCTTCATCAAGTCATTAATGACCACATCATCACCTTTAAGGACCATTAAGCCATCAAATATGGGTCCAAGGGCTTATTCAGGGCTTCTTCATCAAGTAAGGGGCTTCATAGGATTCTTCAACCACCTCAACCACACCAAGAGACCTCCAAGGGTCAAGCTCCATCATGACATCACCTATAGGGTTGCTAGACCTTCTCTTGGGGTACCATGACACCATCAGGGCATGAATGGCCACAAAATGAGTCATTAATGCTTCTCCAACCCATTTAGGGCTTCACTATCATCCACAAAGGCTTACACATCATCTCCAGGGTCTTCACCACCATCAGTAGGGTCTTCAGCATCTTCAACAAGGTGGTGGCTACAAGATCCATCCTTGTGGGTACAAGGTGCTTCAAGGCACAAACCCACTCTGTAAGGGGTCCAAGGCATTGCAAGTGAGACTTGGTGGCATCAATGAAAACCTATGGGGCCACTACAAGTCCATGTTGGCATCAATGACAATTTAATCAACAGTAATTTCCCCCGAGATTTAGATTCTTCTTCTCCACGTTACTCAGATCCTAGAGCACGTGGAAGATCTTGCCATTAAGGAGTATTATGACTCGATTAGACGAGAAAAAAGGTAGGCTTGCCGACATATTCACTCTGAACATGGTGCTCTTATATTTCTCTACACGACGTTTGAAGAAATTGTTGATCCCTCTGAAGTATTCGTATCGATCCAAGATGGCTCCAACAATGGTCATGTCATAACTTCAACGGATCTCTTTCACATGAGATCTGGGTGAGGCTGACTCCATGGATAAACTTACCACGAACGTAGTTGTCGACTCCATTATTGAACTTACTAAAACATAGAAAATATAACAATGGGGAAATAACAGTCTCTGTGAACGACACATATCGCACTACGTTGAGAGGTAGTATCTCTTTATAGCACAGTTGAAGAGACTACCATTGGAAAGCTAAAAACACATGTAATATTTTGGTTTTGACACCCCATCCCATTTTACCATTCATGGACTTTTACAACAATTAGTCATGGAATTTACCAATAATTCCTCTTGAGTACGATCAATTAATGGAATCTAATGACATTTTATCTTCAGTACAATCGAGTGATTGGAGGGTAGTTACAAAGTTAATAGTCATAATTTAAATATGGGGGGCAATTACATGCCCAACACGGATTACACCGAAGGATGCCGAGTTAATGTCTTTTTGGACCCCTCTGAGGAAAAACATCACATGCTTAAGAACTTGTGCTGATAGTTACTCAACATTAGGCGACAGAAATATTTTACAAAGTTTGGGAGAGCATTCGTTGAGTTGAGCATCTCCGTTGAAAAATAATTTGCCAGTAACGGGAAGGCATGGAAACTTGTCAATTTTCGAGATGCATGACACTGAAGAAATGGAGCCCTCCTTTCCAACGAACGGGAGCGGGGAAAAGAAATCAGAGAAGGTTGTCAGCTGAAAAGATGATTTGGCCAGGAAAACGATGTCAGGGTCATATTTCGGCTCAAATCCACGAATCCTTAGACTACGTGCCCTCAAATACCCTTAGGACACCTAGGCTAAGCAAATTTAAACAATGTTCTTTGATATTTTAATTTTTTTATCGAATTCTATCGAAATCATACCAACAAATAAAAGATAAAATCGTCAATTGGTTAGACTATGCATTAATTGATTATTAGAATGGGAGTAGTCTATCTTTTCTATGTTTTGGACTTTTACGGTGGGTTTTGGTCAGAATCTAGTATTTTTTTTGGTAAAATCTAAATTTGGAAGTATTTAAATTGTGATTTTGAATCTATTAATAGATTCAGCACCCTCGAATACCCCCATGACACACAAATTATGCAATTTCCATATCTAATATATGTGATTCTAATATTTTTTAAAGATTTCGGACAAAACTCCTAATACGAAAAATATACTAAAAAAAAATTGAAAACGTAGAATATTTAAACTATATCATTAAAATGTAAACACCCCAAAAACTAAAAAAAATACTTGTTAAATGTAAACATAACATGTTTTATTTTTCATCTAAAAATAAAAACAATAATCTTCATGCTAAATATCTTTGTTAATAACATTAATCATTTCTTAAATTTAAAGAAACATGGTCCCATTATGAAAACTCTATATGGCAGAATTTTTTTTATGAAAAAAATTGTCTTTGAGGTCTTAGAAGCTCAGATCTAAAATGAAGAAAAGAGTGGTTGAACTCACTTTAAGTCACACTATCCCTTTTTTTTTATTATCCCTCACTATTCTTTTCTATTTTTTTTTATCCCTCAATGATGGGTATAGTGTTGACTCTAATATGCTGAGTATTAATTATATCAGTAAAGATATACATTTCTATTCTTTTCTATTTTGTTCCCTCGATGATGGGTATAGTGTTGAGTCTAAACGATATTGAGTAAGAGTAATAGTTATATCAGTAGAGATTTATTTTGAGTGGGCTAGGATCGTTTTCTTAATCAATATAATATTAAGAATTATTTTATAATACTGGTTTCAAATTTAAAATAAACACTTAAAAAAACTCATTTAAGAATTATTTTATAATACTTGTTTCAAATTTAAAATAAACACTTAAAAAAACTCATTCAATATTAAGATAATTAAAGAACATTATTACTTAACATTTATTCTATTATTTTCACCAACTCTAAGTTAATAACTTTGTTAATAAATATTAGTTTGAGCATTCACTAAATTTTTTACCATTTCTTTAAAGTTTTAAATAAATGAATTAATTTTTTTAATAATTTTGTTAATAAATATTAGTTTGAGCATTCACTAAATCTTTTACCATTTCTTTGAAGTTTTAAATAAATGAACTAATTTTTATTTTTTATTTTTTAAAATTAAAAAATTTTGATTTATTTGTAGTGTCCTTTGGTTAATCGAAATCTTTTACCATTTCTTTGAAGTTTTAAATAAATGAACTAATTTTTTTATTTTTTAAAATTAAAAAAAAACTGATTTATTTGTAGTATCCTTTGGTTAATCGATTTGAGTTCTTATTCGATGGGTATTAGCACTAATATTGAGAATATAACCACTCTTTAATCCATGCATTTAATCATAGGGAGAATGGTATATAAATGGAAGTGAGGAATGATGTTTTGAATACTTAATGCAAATTAGTTTTATTTATTTCGATTTTTATGGGTTATAAATTTTGAGGATTTATTCTCAAGATAGTACTGGAGTTCTTGGATTAAACATTTGTATTTAAGAGCATTACAAAATACATTAGAATGTAGTAAATTGTTTTCAAAATTTAACATTTTAATAATTTTTTAAAATTACATTTAAAATATATATTTTAAATTATATTATAAAAATAAGATGTATAATATGATGCTAACCTCGTATAACCTAAAAAGTGAGATCATCGCCTATTATTTTCATGGCATTTGAACAATGTATTTCAAATCCTATTTTCAAGGGTTACAAGGCCCTTCCCTTCATGTGATTATCACTTGGTATATTTGGAATTTTAGGAATCAGACCATTTTGTTGGATAAGTTTTTTCATCTATCATTTGTGTTTCAAAAAGACTTGCTATCTTTAATTTATTTCTATAAGTGAATTTTGCTTGGTAAATGAGAAGAATAATGATTGAATAGGTTGATCATTCTATACTTTGGATCTAGTTTGATGGAGCAACCCTTTTTAATCATGTGGTGGGAGGCGCAAGTTGATCCATCAATATATCTTAATCTCATAAAATCACCTTTGCACTTGGCCTTGGTCCTTGTACCAACAACAAGGTTGAACTCCTTAGCACTAAAGCTCTCTCTCACCATATCTATAGTCAAAGGGGTCCATTAGGTTTCGGTCTTGAGTGACTCTAAGTTAATTATTGATTGGATGCAGCTCTGCAAGAAGCCCAATAATATCCTTTTGGTCCCCATATAAGGAGATTATTAGGAAAATGGACAATTTTTTCGATATATCCTTCCATCACATTTACATGGAAAGGAACTCCTTCGATGGCTCCCTCTCAAAAAGGGGTATGCTATTTGAAGAAGAAATATGGCATAGATGTGAGCGTATCAACGAACATGAAATAACCATTGACCCAAGACCATCCCTATGTTATATGGTTTGAAGGACTATTTTGCCATTTTGATCGCTTATGTCATGTTTATTTCTTATGTTTCTACAAGAATCTTTTAGTTTTTCCTCGCTTTCAATGGCCTTGCCTTAACAGTACAGTCACTTTATAAGTGAAAATTTTCAATGGTTAATGATGCTGCAAAAATACATGTATCTTTGCAAAAATGGTTTATGTTAATATTAATGGTTTATGGTTTATGTTAAACTTCATTGAAGAAAGTTCATTGAAGAAAAGTGAATGGTTTATGTTAATATTAATGGTTTATGGTTTATGTTAAACTTTATGCATAGGATTTTTTATGGTTACTGTTAATTAGAGTTGTTTTATGCTCAAAATATTATGTTTTCTATTTTGTAATGGTGGTATCGTATGAGCTTTATGCTCAGTAAAGTTGTAATCAGAAGTAAGGTTGTGTTGTAGCTTGCAACATCTTTTAGACTAGTCATGTATTTTGAGAACTGTAACTTTATTAATAATAAAGATGTTTTTTTTGGATAAAAAATTATAATTGTTTATTTGGAATTTGGAACGACTACCATAAAATAAATTTTGACCATTTTTTCGTCCACCTCAAATTATAAAATATAAACACCAATAAGTGTAATTAAATTTGACTTCAATTTCATTGTTGTTCTTTACCGAACTTGTTCATTTTCAATCACAAAAGAGCACATTGGATTAATATATAGATAGTTAAACTTAATCAATAACAAGAAATAAATAATATGGTATCATGATAGTGAAGAAGAATATTATTTTATTTACCTTATGAGAGATCATATAAGATTTAGTAAATTTTAAACTACCACATTCTAACATGAAATACCATAGCCCTCGTGTTTGCACAAACATATCATTTTTTTCATTGTTATTGTGAAGGACACTTTGATCACTTCTCAAAAAGAAAAGTACATGTTGTCTTGGTAGTGTGAATATCTATTTCTCCTTCACAACTTCCTTAGATTGAAATTTAAGTTAATTTAAACAAACTTGGTAAACCTCGAAGAGATACCTAAAGTTCATCTTTATAAGATTAATGAACATACTAAGGCTCATTTTATTGGTTGGGAATAAGATTGAAACTACCTCACATTGATTCACACATATACACATATATATAACATTTAGTTAGGTAATGTAAACTAAATTCAAATTGGTGGAGTTTGTTGTCATTAAAGAAATATTGATATGTCTTATGCTAGGGACTGTAGCTATGCTTCGGATGAATATGATTTCAACAATAACAAGTGTGGCATGGTATCAACCTCGTAATCTAGGGGAAAATGACAGCTTGAATCCTACCATTATAATTGAAGCAATGTTATTTCTTTTGATCGACGATGTGTGTTTGGTTGTATTTAGGCTTTCACAAGTGGTAGTCATTAATGGAGAGTTTTGGAACCTGTGTGGAGTTTTTTGTCTCGACACGTTTTCGACTTAAGAGTTGAGTCTGTTTTTAGGATAATGATTGTCTATCAAAGAAACATTTGGGTTTATTAAATTCCATAAATATTTGTTTTTATTATTGTTGAATGTGCCAGCTCCTTTTTTAATAATTAATTATTTAGTTAAGCTTTTATTAACTATTTAGTTTTTATTATCTATTTAGATTATTATTTATGTTTTTTAATTTTATTATGTTTGTCTATTATTATTATTATTATTATGATCCTTATTTAACCTTATAGAATGAATAATTGGTTTCCAGGCCTCGCACAGGATTAGGTCATCATCTTTGTTGAAATTTCTTGGATGTTTCTCGATCTCGATTGCTTCGCGTATACGACGCTTGTTATAGTGTTCTTCAAGGGCTGTGACATTTTGTCCTTCAATGCAAACACGGTGATTTGTTCTTGATGAATGTTCTACCACAACTGACTTCTTGGTTCTTTCATGAATGGTGTCAACACAATGTTCTTTTAATCTTAATTTTATTGATCGGCCTGTTTCCCCTATGTGTACTTCACCACATGAGCAAGGGATTGAATAAATTCCCTTTCTTAGCTTTGGGTCAACCGGGTCTTTTGCTTTGTCTAATATGTTCCTTAGGGAGGTTGGTGGACAAAATATTATGCTTCTTTGTTTTTCCCTCAACACCTTGGAAATTTTGTCTATCGTCCCTTGGATGTATGGGAGAAGAAACATTGTTGCGCCTTCATGTCTGTCATTGTTTCCCGTGTCTTTCCTAGTGTTCTTATCTTTGTTGCTTCTATATTTTTCTCTTCTTCAAAACATCATATGCTCCATCGTAAATGCCATCACAACACTCCCAAAAGATACAACAAAAGAAATAAGACAAGAGTGTGCCATAATATTAAGAAAAGGAAAACCGCTAAAACGAAACATCACCAAGAGTGAGGTAGCAACCATAAAAAACTTGAAGAGCAATAAAGAAATAATGATCATGAAGGCAGATAAAGGTAATGCAACGTTGGTAATGAACACCATTGATTATGAAGTAAAGATGATGGAACATTTGACAACAACAAGATGCTACAAAAAAATATCAAAGGACCCAAGTGCAAGAATCACAAGAGATGTCACAAAAACCATAAATGACTCCTCACTAGATGAAGGAATAAAGAAAAAACTCATTCCCAAGAACCCCATCATCCCGAGAATGATGGGGTTCACAAAAATAGAGCACCGTTGAGACCAATTGTGAACACTATTGGGTCACCAACTTATAATCTTGCAAAACATCTTTCCAAAACCCTAAAACCATTAGCCGAAAATACAACCTCATATATCAAAGATTCAACACATTTTATTCAAGAAATAAAGAATCTGAAATTGGATGATAATGACATGCTTGTGAGCTTTGATGTGGTTTCCCTTTACACAAAAATTCCGGTAGAAGAGGTCCTCAAGGTGTTAAAGGAAATCACAAGCAAATAAATCACCAATATGGTAGAAGTTTGTTTGAAATCAACTAACTTTGCCTTTCGAGGTGAGATGTATGAACAAACTAGCGATCTTGCAATGGGATCTCCGTTATCACCTGTAGTGGCCAACCTCTACATGGAATATTTTGAAAAGAAAGCATTGGACTCTTACCCTCTAAAAACAAGAGAATGGAAATGGTTCGTAGATGATACTAACTTTAGTTGGCCTCAAGGAAGGGAGAACTTAGATGTTTTCCTTAAGCATATCAATAGCCAATCCAACCATATAAAGTTCACCATGGAAATCCAAGATAACAACTGCCTTCCTTTCCTTGACATACTAATCACTAAGAGGGAAGGTGGGTCTCTGTCCCACCAGGTGTACCAGAAAAAGACCCACAGACAGATATGTACACACTAGTTCACATCATCACCCATCGCAAAAACTAGGAATCCTACACACTCTTGCTACACGAGCTATCAGAATATCGGATAATGAACACCTTGAAAATGAACTAGGACACCTATCAAAAGCTCTTCAAAATAATGGTTATAACAAAAAAAACATTGGGAGAGCATTCTGAAGGGAAAAAGATAGAAGCAACAAAGATAAGAACACTAGGAAAGACACAGGAAACAATGACAAACATGAAGGTGCAACAAAGGTTCTTCTCCCATACATCCAAGGGATGATAGACAAAACTGCCAAGGTGTTGAGGAAAAAACAAATAAGAACAATATTTTGTCCACCAACCTCCCTAAGGAACATATTAGAGAAAGCAAAAGACCCGACTGACCCAAAGCTAAGAAAGGGCATTTATTCAATCCCTTGCTCATGTGGTGAAGTATACATAGGGGAAACATACCGATCAATAAAATTAAGATTAAAAGAACATTGTGCTGACACCATTCATGAAAGAACCAAGAAGTCGATCGTGGCAGAATATTCATCAAGAACAAACCACCATGTTTGCATTGAAGGAGCGAAGGTCATAGTCCTTGAAGAACACTATAACAAGCGTCGTATACCTGAAGCAATCGAGATAGAGAAACATCCAAGAAATTTCAACAGAGATGACGACCTATTCCTGTGCGAGGCCTGGAAACCAATTATTCATTACATAAGGTTAAATAAGGATAATAATAATAATAATAATGATAAACAAAAATGATAATAATAATAAATAAACATTTAATAATAAATGATTATGATAATAGTAATAATAATAATAGACAAACATAATAAAATTAAAAAACATAAATAATAATCTAAATAGATAATAAAAACTAAATAGTTAATAAAATCCTAACTAAATAATTAATTATTAAAAAACAACTTGACACATTCACCAATAATAAAAACAAATATTTAAGGCATTTAATAAACTCAAATGCTCCTTTGAGAGACAATCCTTCTCCTGAAGACGGACTCAACTCTGAAGTCCAAAATGCATTGAGACAAAAAATTCCACACATGTTTCAAAAACTCTCCATTGATGTGTGTTTGCTTATTCCTATGAGATCCATGGATATTTCTAGAGGAGGGAAGTGTTAAGTGGGGTAAAGGACAATGGAAATTGTTGTTCAATGGTTCTCTCTGTGCAATAGCCCTCAAAGGTGTATTTCCAGATACCATAAAAGCCATTACTATTACCATTGCAAATTTGAGCATTTATGTTATTTTAGTAGATGCGAGAGCACATCCAATTCAAGGAACCCCCACAAATATTGCAAGATCATTTTTGTTCTATGTCAATGTTGCTCAAGTGGGTAGTATTCACCATAATGGTGCTCATGGTAGTAATAGTAATAGATTGATCACCTTTGTCACTTTGAATTCTACTATAAATAGAGTTTTTATGACAAGGAATGATATGAAACATGTAGATTGGCAAAAGTTGGGCACTTCTCTTTAAGCAATCAGACACTCTTTATCAGGTCTGCTTGATCAAACAAACCTCATGCATTGCATAGGTTGTGGGCCTTTGAATGATGTTATCCACTCACACCTTCATAAATCCCTTCTGCCATTGATTTCACCCACTAGATATGATGGCCCAAATGCATTGTTGAGGCATGTGGGGCTTGGATGACGTAAGCAATTCTAACCTTCACAATGCATTCAGGTTTTCAAATCAGGTGGGTGAAATCCATGGCCCAAATGCATTGCGGGGTGGCGTATGTCATACAATCCCCACATGCCTTCACAATGCATTTGGGCCATTAGATCACGTGGGTAAAATTGATTTCCCAAATGCATTGTAGAGGTGTTAGTGCTTTACGTCATTAGAGACCCAAATGCCTTCGTAATGCATTTTGATCATATAATTATTCTTTGCAATTGTGACTTGTTTTCTTCTTCCTTGTGTTTTGAGATGACAATTTACATATGGAAAATTCTTTTTATACAACTCCACAAAAGAAAAAGAAGTGCAAAAATGGTGGAGTATAAAATTTATAAATTTACACTATATACACGATTCATCAACCCAAATGCATTATGAAGGCATGTGGGGCTTGCATGATGTAAGCCACTCCCACCGTTCGCAATGCATTGCAAAGGTGGGAGTGGTTTACATCATCCAAGACCCACATGTCTTCATAATGCATTTCAGGATA
>LPNX010717141.1:1049093-1178092 GCA_001517045.1 Pseudotsuga menziesii
GGACACTGATAGGTCACAAGTTAAGTGCCACGAACAAGTTACTTGTTCTCCATGCGTAGTTGCACGAACTATGATTTATCAATTCATTAACTATGAGTTATTCATGCATACCTACCACTTATCCATGCATAACTACCACTTACTTTTTATAATTGTTTATATCAAATTTGAAACGACTACTATAAAATCAATCTAAACAGTATACTTGTCTCATCTTCGTGCAATATAGAAAAAGCATAGGTGCTATTCCACCCCAAATCGTAAGATATAAATACGTATTAGTGTAATTATAAGCAATTAGAATTTATAAAGAGTGGAGATTGCGTGCATTAGAGTTCCACTGCTTATGTGCAATTTTAATATCTACTAGCACATCCACATTAATTATACTAGCACATCCACATTAATTATGTGGATGATAAATATTAATAGGGATCATTGTTTAGTGTAGCTATGTTTGAAATGATAACTATGACATTCTCCAATTGTGATAACTAAGACATGAAAGTTTAGCAACGATATTGACCATGTAGTGATGTCCATTCTATTTTGTTTTGGACATATTTTACTTTAATTCAGATGTTCTTGGTTGATAATTGAATTGGTCTTCAGACATGAGTGATAGTCATTCCAACCAAGTCGTCTATTCTCTTGAAACCTGGTGAATATAATTGTACCTTAAATGATTCAGTTAACATTGAAAATGATTAAATAAAAATTACACTCAATCTAATTCCTTAAAAGATAGATACAGGGGCTAGAGTGTTACGGGAATTTGGAGAGTGGATCGATCCCATTTTTATTTTTTATTTGGGTTAGATTAACCAATTGATTCAAATAACCCGAAATCAAAATTCCAAGGAAATTATTAAGATCTCATTCGTTAATTATTGGAGATGATGAAGAATATTCAAGTTTATTTAATCCTATCCATTGATAATTAAAAAATTTAAAATTTTGGAACCCCACCACACCTTGTGTTTAAATAAATACGCATATCAGTGTAAATATTGTGGAATTTGTAGATAAATAGTTTTGATGATGATGGTTACCTAATAGCAAGGCACCGCATCCGACACCATTTATGTATAGATAAGCGACTACATCTACATCCCCTCCATTCAAATTTCTCCCAAAGGGCCCATATCAACACACTCCAATGGACTCGCATTAATATATAATACAAGTTAGAAGGGAAACCATGGCATAACCCCCCATAGGATACTAGTGATAATATAGTTTTTTCTACATTGATGCATGCATGTACCATCGGTTCTGAGGCAGTACGGACTCCCACAGTAGGAATCCATGGCATAACCCCCCATAGGATACTAGTAATAATATAGTTTTTTCTACATTGATGCATGTATGTACCATCGGTTCTGAGGAAGTATGGACTCCCATAGTAGGAATCTCTTGATGTTGTGTAAGATTTTGCGCCTGACACCAAATACATAATGATGCAATGTAAGAGGCAGTGTATCTAGCTATAACAACATTTGACTGCCATTGGGGAAACCATTGAAATAAATACAAGGTTAGGGAGATAATTAAGAAATGCTTAAACTAAGAAGAAGATTTAGGAGGATAAAATTTGTACTAGTTTATAATCTATATGAAATGGAACCTAACATATTTATAAAAATAGATTAATGAGCAATGGAAAATAACACAAAATATGGATATTCTTTGCTAGAAAAAAAACACAATCAACAATAAGAAATTAGGAAGGGATTGCTGATATTCAAAACTTAGATATGCCAAGGGCAATACTTTTCTTCACGTAACCTGGGAGAGAGAAATGGAACGCGCCGTATCATTTTTCTCTGCAAATAAAATTTGTGCCTGGAACATTTCTCCATTTCATCAAAGTGTCATGTCCACGGATTTCTAGAACTCTACACCCAGTTAGAATCCACAATCAAATATACTAACCACTGTAATATGTCTCGAGGAGCCTTCTAGAACACCATACCTCTCTTCATCTTGAATAATTTCACGATCCCAAGTTGGATTTTTCTTGTGAGATATATTCATGTGGGGAGGTTCTTGGGGCTCCAACATATCATGTCCTTCCATAATCTCATCATCAAGAGAAGGTGCAACTTCTTCCATCGGTTTTGTAGCTATGGGAGCTGCAACTTCTTCATATGTTTCTTCAAGTTGACACTTTCTGGATTTCTTGAGAGTTGTATCTTCATCAAAGGTTACATCCTTGCTAATTTCCATATGGTGGAAACCTGGTATATAAATCTTGAAGTCAACAAAGACCTCACAGTATCCAACAAATATTCCTTTCTTTCCGGAAGGATCCAACTTGGTTCTTTTCTCTTTTGGAATATGAAAAAACACTGGACAACCAAATACCTTGAGATGATTTACTTCTGGTTTCTTTCCTGTGAACATTTCGCCATGGATTTTGAACCCAAGTGCACTATGGGATATTTTGTTTGGACATATATTGTTGTTATTGTTGCTTCAACCAATTAGAATTAATGTGTCGTTGATCTTTAGGCAATGAGTGCCATTAGATTTAATTATTATGTAGTGTAAAAGGAATGAATAATACCCATTGAACAAAAAAAATCTCACAGGAAATAGACAAGTATTGCTCAGTATAATTACAATATAAACTTCATTAATCCCAACAGTATACAACAATGTTACATAAAGGAGAATTTGAATCATGTGGATAGGATTCGAATCACCAACTCAATCTTACTGCATTTCTAACTAGAAGTGTCTAAATCACTATCAAAGCTAACAAGCTAAGCTCCAGCTATCTAATCTAGTATCTCAATCACTTATAATCAATGAAACTAGTCTAATTGATATGGTAGGTGAGAAGTAGGTGAGAATAGGCGCTTTCCCACATGCAACCATGCAAGACTGGCGCTAACTGAACTGGAGGATATCTAACTGAATCTAACTAAAGAATAACTAATATTGAATAGTCACCAACTGCCAACAACTGTAGTAAGTTGGTGTCGACATTCCCAGTGGCTCCTAAATTGTAGGGATTGGTATAGGAGGTGTTAGCTCTCCAAGAAACTCTTCTAGGTTGCAGCTCGAAGATGCCTGGTAACTTCAATATTTCCGTAATGGTTTACTCAATGGATCAAGTCAGATGAAAAATAAGACCTCACTCACTCAAGACATGCATAAACTCAACCAAATAGACAAGGCTTCTAACTATCAATGTTCAGAGGGTTTGTAATAAAGGTGAATAGATTTAGAATTCTCACTATGCTGGCAGATTCACACATAAGGCACTTACATATGAATGGCTAATCATAACAAGGAAAGATACTTGCAATTCCAATTATCCACACAGAGATAGGATGACAGCTATCTTGTAATAGGTAAAAATAATAAACATGAATTAAACCTCCAAGCACAAGTATAGAATAGAAAGAAGATGAAACCTGAACATGTAATGGCAAAAGAGCTTGTATTTATTGATAAGAACATGAGAAGCTTGAATACAAAAAAGTGTCTAAGAGTCTCCAAAGTTGAACCTTTTATTCTACAGTAGTCACATGCTTTATAGCCTTTACAAAATTTATTCTAGATCCTGAAAAATTGGATCGAATTTACTAAAAATAGATAGTCATAACTATTTGCTAAAAATAGGAAAAGATCACATCTTGATTGTCAATATCCATAACTCCGAAAATCTTCCTGATCTTCGAACTCTTTAACAGCTGTAGTAGACACTGAAGTAGAATTCAATTCTTCCATTTGGCAGACAAGTCACCCTTTATCAAAGTAGGTAGGGTATGTGACCTACTTTACCTCGTTGGCACCTTAAAATTGAAATAGAGCCAAAATATTGATGCCTTTAATTAATTTCCAACATTATAAATCATCCATGAGGTGTTTAGATCATCAAAAGTCAGTTCTATGCAAAGATATGCTTTTATGTACGGTTATGCGCTTTTGGTGGCTAAGGAAGCAAACCTCTGGGCCTGTAAGATACCGAAAGCTCTGTTTTCGGTGGCTAATGAACAGTTGTGGTGTTCGCCTAAGCCGCCGAAAATCTTGTTTTAAAATTTAATCAAAATTACCATCACACTTTACCCTAATTCTTTAAGGCTTCAATGCTGACCCTTTGGTGTCTCTGCAACTTGTATAGGGTTTGGGATGGAAACAACATCACAGACTGCCTCTGGTCCAAAAAGACTCATTGCTACCTCTGCTAGGGTTTCCAGGTTCTGGTGTGCTTAAGGTTGAGGGGTTGAATTCCTTGTTTGCAACTTTGACAGTATTCTTTTCCTGTAGAGCCTAGTGTTTTCCTTCCTTAACCTGAGATTACTTTCCTCCATCTAGGTATACTTCATTTTCATTTCCTGAAGGGAGTTATACAATTCAACATTACTCTTTGGTTAATCTCCCATTGGTTCTTTTGATTTCTCTCTCCAAGACTTCTAGCTCATACACCTGCCTTAGCAGCTGATTGATTTTTTGGGATCTAGGTTTGTTGGATGAAGCCTCTACCACTGGTTCACCTTGATCCTCCTTTGGTGTAGGTGATGGAAACCCCTCATGCCCTACTGTAACCTGATTTTCTAGGTTAGTTCCTTGTTCTTATTCATCCTCAGAATCAGAGTAAGGTAGGTTGAGAACATTTTTGTCTTGTGCTGAAGCCTCCTATGCCTTCTCACTGAAATCCAGGTTCCTCTTGGCCTTCTTAGTCTTAGGAGAAGGAGAGGCTTGATCCACTTCAATTGGAGAGATGGCCCTCCTCTTCCTCTTACCACTTCTGGGAGTGGATGAATTCTTTGAAGAAGACTTCCTTTTGTCCTTTGACTATAATTTTGTCTCAAATTCGTTCCAGAACGGGAAGTATGTCTAGGAAACGTTCCTTCTTTGCAGCAGTTCAAGAACAATTAGCTTGATCAAGCCATGATGGGATAACCTGCCTGCAATCTTGGTGGGCTTGGCTCTAACTTGGTGAGTCATTTTAGTTAGGATTTTTTATACGTAAAAAGGCAGGTTCAAGGGGCTCCTACCAGTGAAATGGTTCGTTAACTTGAAATGCTATATCATTACCCTATTATACCTGCCCTCATAAGTTATCTAGACCAGAATTGCCTTCAACAAGTGCTGCCATTTTTCCTTAAGCCAGGATGTAGGGATGCTCTTGTTCCATACAATGTTCTTGTGCTCAGGCTTCAGGTATGACCTAAATTCTACATTCTTTGTGATAGTGTTTTTAAACTAGCTTTCCCTAGTCCTTGGGAGCTCTGTCACTTGAGCTATCATAGCTTCATCCACCTGGAATTCTTCTCTGGCAATCACTTCTTTCGATCCATCAAAGAAGAGGGCAAAGGATTTTGCCACTTGCTGATGAGATCCCTGAATCTTTTCGTAGAACCTATAGTAGCCTAATTCCTTGAAAAGCTGACATACCTCTGGGTGTGATTCAAGGTAGCCAATATCACCCAGTTCCTTTCTTAAGGCAGGTCCTCCTCCTCTCTTCATTTCCTGGATTGTTCTCCTGCACCTGCAAAGCTGAAAATTCAAACCCTAGAGAAGACAATTACAGCGTGAGATTCAGGGGAGCTTGGCTCAGTGAGGATGAATGCAAAAAATGCGGAATGAATTAAGGAGGGGGTGCTGATTTTGAGGGATCTGACTAGTAATTGCGATTTGAGCAAGGTGACAGTGTATTCTGATGAGACCCGCAAGCTAGCCAATACAGGGGACGTAATCATTCAAACTGGAGACCAGTGCTCATGGTAATTCCATCACAGACATGGGACAGGTGTAGGGCAGAGAGGGTTTGGGTTTTTAGATAGGTCACTTCAATTTCATAATGATCCCTCTTACCAACTCATGATTTGTTGCAAGTCCTATCTTTTCAGTGGTTAATGGCTTGATGGTGGCGCTTTTCATGATGACGGTTACCGAGTGTGATGGATGCACCAACCATTTTAACTTCATTGCGCTTTTGGTGGATAAAGTAGCCTCGAATTCTATTTTTAAGCTGTCGAAAGCTGGTCTTTTCGATGGCTAATGAACGGTTGAGATGTTCGCCTAAGCCACCAAAAGCTGAGCTTCGAATATTTTATTAGAAAACAGAGTCAAAAGTGTTCCAAACTTTATTAAACACCTCAATATTTCACAATGATCCTTAAAAATCTTAAAAAAAGTTTTTTGACCTTCTATCACTACACAATATAAATATTCTAAGTCTAATTTATTGAGGACTGGTTTATTTAGGAGATAACATCTGGCTCCTACTCAGGGATGGAAACCTCCCTGTGAGGTTCCAAGAACCACAGACCAAATGCCTTTCTTGGAAAAAAAGATTAAACCTATCTTTTAGTGTTCCATTAGGCATGGAGTTATTTTGCAAAAACAAAAACAAAAATGATATTTTACAATGACAAGGCTTTGAAGCCTTAGATGAAATAGAGTTTCAGAAATCACCCATTGACTGGGCCATCAAACATCTCCTTACCTTCCAGACTTTGCAATTTGAAAGTGTTGTTCTGTTATACTTGAGTTATCACAAAAGTTCCTATCCATAGAGAATAAAATTTACCATGCTTGCCCTTGTCTTGCTTAACATCATCCCATTTCAGAACCCAGTCTCCAACCTGAAAATTGTCCACCTTTGCCTTCTTGTCAAAAATACTTTTTATCTTCTTTTGGTGAGCTTCTGACTTCTCCACCAACTATTGTCTGACTTGCTATAGCTCAACCAAATCAAGAATTCTTCTTACCATGTCATTTGGTTCATTTTGTTCCTCCTAAAAGAACTTTGCTACTGGTAGAACCAGCTGGATGGGGAAAATAGCATCAGTACCATAAACCAACTTAAAAGGAGAAGTGCCTATGGATTTTTTGTTGGGCACTCTGTCATCCCAAAGAGAAAACTTTAGCTCAGAATCCCAGCTCTTCTGATTCTTCTCTAATAGTTTTCTGATGATTCTAACTAGGCTCTCATTGGATGACTCAGCAAGGCCATTTCCTTGAGGGTAGTAGGAAGTAGAATACACCATTTGAATGTCCATTGTCTCACACATGTTAACCAATGCACCGACTTTAAAAGCTGGTGCATTATCAATCACTAGCCTTTCTGGGCAGCCAAATCTGATAAAGATGTTTTTATATAGAAACTTCATGATGACCTGGTGAGTGGCATTCCCTATGGGGACTGCCTCTATCCACTTGGTGAAATAATCAATGGCTACTAGGATCCACTTGTGCTGACCACTTGATGAAGGATTAATCTCACCTATGAAATCAAGACCCCACTGCTAGAAAGGGCCATTCACTACAATAGGTCTAAGGGGAAAAGATCTGAGCTGCTTCTTTCCTATGATTCTTTGGCATTTGTCACAGCTTTCACAAAGGTACACACATCAGATAAAAGAATAGGCCAATAGTACCCAGCCATTAGAATCTTGTGGGCTGTAGTCTTCCAATAATGATGGCCTCCACATGTGCCTGAATGAAACTGATGCATGACTTGAACTGACTCTTCTTTATCTAAACATCTCAACAAAATACCAGAAGGATCTTTCTAATACAACAGATTTTAATTATGCAAAATTTAACAGACTAAAGCTTAAGAGCCCGTGCTTGAGTCATGATAAGCTCGGGGGGGACTTCTAAATTTTGCAAAAAATGAATAATACCTAAGTACCACTCACATGAAGACAAGTTCTCAGCCACCTGCTGACTATCATGCTGCTCCTTTCCAGCTACCTCTTTCTGCAAGTTTGATGAACTTATACCAATGAGATTCATGCCTAGTAGATCACAATTTTCTTCAGCCATAAGCTTAGCTAGGCCTTGGCCTTTTACTAGCTTGGTGGGATTTAATTCTATGTCAAAATCAATTAGTTTTGCGATCCATATGGATCTCTTGCCATCAATGTCAGGCTGGGTTAAGACATCCTTCACAGAAGCTGAAGGGACATAGGCAATGACCTTTGTGTGTAGAATATAAATTTTGAAAACTTTCAATGACTTAATAAGAGCATAAGCTTGTTTTTCAATGGGATCATACTTTAGTTCAACATCCCTCAATGTTTTGCTGAAGAAGGAAATGGGGGATCAAGACCTTCATCATCTTTCTGTAACAAAACTGCTGCCACTGTGTCATAGGAAGCAAAGGAGAAAATATAGAAGCCCTTGGTATAGTCTGGACTAATTAGAGTGGGAGCTTCCATGATAGCCTTCTTGATGGCTTCAAAAGAGTTTCTTGCATTTTCTGTCCATTTGATTTCAGCTTCCTTCCTCAACATAGAATTTATGTGTTTTACTAACTCAAAAAAGTTTGGGATAAACCTCCTGACAAAATTTATCTTACCAATGAATGATTGAATATCCTTTTTTGACCTAGGTATGGACAATTTCTGGATTGCTTCGACCCGAACAGGATCAATCTTCACACCTTCTACTGAAACCATGTGACCTAGGATTTTGCCCTCTCTGAGAGCAAATTGAGACTTTTTTGGATTTAGAAATATCCCAAACTGTCTACATTTCAAAAAAACCCTCCTTAAGTGCTGCAAATGTTCTTCATAGCTGTTTGAGTAGACAGTGAGGTCATCAAGGTATATGAGAACAAACTTGTCCTTTAATCCCACAAAGGCTATGTCCATGGCCCTCTGAAAGGTGGGCCCAACATTCATTAGCCCAAATGGCATCTTGGCATACATGAAAGTACCCCAAGGAGTGGTAAACGCAGTTTTTTCTTGATCATCAGGGTGTACAAAAACTTGATTGTAGCCAGAGAAGCCATCTAGGAATGACATGACACTAGCTCCTGAGACTCTTTGCAACATATGCTCCATCTTGGGTAAGGGATAGTTGTCTTTCTTGGATCATTTATTTAGGTTTCTAAAATCAACGCATAACTTGATCTCCCCATTTTTCTTCCTTACTATCACTAAATTTGCAATCCATTTATAATATATCAGTGGGATTATGATTTAGCATTAAGGAGCTTTTTTATCTCTTTCTCAATCAAGGGCAGTAAGAGAGGAATAATAGGTCTGAGCTTTTTTTTGAAAGGGATGGTGTCCTTTTCCAAGGGAATCCTATGTTGGATGATATCTGTGTCATAGGTTTTCAGATCACTATATTCCCAAGCAAATATATCAGCAAACTCTTTCATAAGACTGCAAAGTTCTGACTTCTGATCAGCAGTCAACTTAGAGGACAAATTCATGAATTTTGGATGACCTTGGCTACCTACATTGACCTTCTCCCTTTTCACAGGTTTGAAGGGGACATCATTATGGTCAAAGAGCTCTTCAAGAGGCACTATACCCCGAGGTATATGATTGCTTGGCAACTGAACAATACCATGCTTACCCAATTTCTCTTTTAGTTTAGGCCTCTAGGATTCCTCCACCTTTAGGTTTTCTTGGTCAATATGCATATCAAAAAATTCATCAATGACCTGGAGAAATTTACTAAGTTCATCATCATTCTCAAAGACTTTCCAAAATTTAACATTATCAGGCAGGGATGGCCTGTACTTGACTTCGATTTCATAATTCAATTTAGGAGGCATAGGAGGAATTAACATACTGGCTGAGACAGACATGGAGTCAGCTAGATGGTTCATAGCTCTAGGTATATAGGAAATGTCAAAAAACATGAAAGAGTCCCTGAGTTTCCATACCTCATCTCTGTATGCCTTTATCCTGATATTCTTTGCTTGAAAAGTACTGTTCATCTGCTATATGATGAGATTTACATCTCCAAATATCTTTAGGCACATGATTCCCATCTCCTTAGCTGCCTTTACTCCCAATAGAAAAGCCTCATACTCTGCTATATTGTTAGTAGTCTTGTAATCAAGTTTGTAAGACAAATGAATAGCCTCCTTTGAAGGAGAAATCAAAACCACACCTGCACCTGCTGAGGCTTGAGTACTGGCCCCATCAAAAAACATGCTCCAGACAGAGGTGGTTACTTCCTTAGGTTGCTAATAGGAAATATTTGTAAATTGCATAGGTACTGGATGAGAATCATCTATTTGCAGGATACATGCCCCAAGGTCTGTGTCCACTGCATAGATGGGTTGATTTATAGAATTCTTTGCATTACTGGTGATGTAGGTAAACTGATTTTCTCTGTATAGTCTCTTGGTTTCTCCTCCAAACATCGGGATTGTAACATAGGTGAGATCCATCTGTAGGGTACCACCTAGCCTTTTACTCCATGAATGAGACAAGAGGAGGCCAAACTTGGGTGGGATATCATCAACTACTATATCCATCACTATTCTTTTTGAAGGAAGCTGGGGGAGGTGTATGACAAGGTCTTTTATGAGATGTAGGAATTTGAATTTCCTAAAGTCAAAAGAGAAAATATCATGGTAGGGTTTTGTGATGTCGAGCCCAATCTCATCCATCACTTCCTTTGGCATAAGATTGTGGGATGCTCCTGAGTCAAGCAAATAGTTGTGGAGGATCTTGTCATGGATGTTCAAGGATATATAGAAGCGTGTACAAGACTCATCCAGTTCTTCAACCATAGGACCTAGGGTTACTGTGGGATTATCATCTTGCAGGTTCATAAAGTCAACATATACGGGTGTCCTTGGTTGAAGAGATTTCAGTATAGATGACTTAAAGGAATCATTCTTCATAAGCTCTATCAAGGGAAAAGAGATTTTCAGTTTCTGAATTTTTGATTCAAGATTGAAAGAATAGGACAGCTTGTCAGAAATTCTTACCTCTTGTGATGGAGCTTTGAGCTGGATAGGATCATGGGTTGATGGCTGCAATGGATTTTATGACTGCTTTGGAGGAGCAACCATCTTCTTCGTAGGAGCAACAATCCTTTTAGCAGGAGGAGTAGACTGCTTTGTAGGGACATGAATCTTCTCTCTGGGAGCAACAAACCTAAACCTCAAATTATAACCTCCTTGATCATCTACATGATACAAGGATTCTTCAGTGATCTGCTCATTAATGAGGGATTCCTCATAATCTGATTGTGTCAAGAAAGAGATATCAACGTCATCTTCCATGCCATTGATATTTTCTTCTGCTTCTCCTTCTTCCTGAGCAAACTCTTCTTCTTCTTCTAACACCGCATTTTGGAAAGGAGCTCTGATTCTTTGTTCCTCGGCTAGATTCCTATCCCTTTGAAGGATCTGAGCCTGTGGGTTATTCCTTCTGTAAGGGAAAATATTAGGGTTTATGGGAGCAAGTCATTTGGCCCTTTACCTCTTACAGGTAGTTGACCTCGATCTTTAAGTTTAGACATCTCAGCTGTTAGGTTGTCCAACATCTTGGCCATTTTTTCCATTTTGTTCTCTGATGAAGAAGGACCTAAGGGATTTGAAGATTGCTTCTTCCTGTCCACTTTTCCCTTAATTTTTTGAGATGCAACGATATTAGACTCAACTTCAAGAGTAGCATCTTGCATGAGTGATAAAGAAGTAGATCTTATTTCTCTGATAAGAAGACACAACTCATAATCAAAAGCATTTGCATAAGTGATTTTGGATGAAGTATCTGTAGGTTTGATCTCAGCAGGGATCTTGTTGAACATTTTGTTAAATCTTTTTGTGAAATTGGAAACAGACTCACCATCCTCTCTCCTCAAATTGCTAAATTCTGTGATATAGTAAAGGTGGTCTCTTCTTTCTCCCCAATGCTTCAAGAATATGTCATCTAGAGCTTCAATTCCAGCTACTGATCCAGCAGTTAACTCTTTGAACCATTTCCTAGCCTGACCATCTAAAATCTGCATAAAAACCCTAGTCCACACATCCTCTTGTTCAATGTTTATATTCTCAGCATAACTATATAATGCCTCTAAATGCTCTTCAGCTGTAAAATATCCCACCCCAGTAAACTTAGGCATATATTTTAGAAAATCTCCAGTAGGCATAGAAGAAAGGGGGTTAGGTAAATTTAGAGGGGCATATCTGGCAACGAGGATCCTTTCCATCTTGGTCAGAGGGGCAGCCATATTGGATGCGGGTATGGAAAGGGCAGAAGAAGATGTTGTTGGTGTGGGTGGTAGCCGAGGAAGTATAGGTTGTACATCTACCTCAGTGGAGCTTCCAGGGACTGGATCTACACAAGCAAGAGTGCTTGAAGATTCCCTAACCTTCAAATTTTCTGATTCACTTATATATTTATGAGAACTAGATGCTTTAGTAGAAGAAGATTTAAAGGGAGGTCTATTTGATACAACAGAAGAAATACCTCTGGAAGTACTTGATGCAGCTCCCCTTGTAGATCTAGAAGTCTGTCTTTGTGAAGCTCTTCCTCTCCTTATAATCTTTTCAGGGTCAGAAACAGGTGTCACTAGTGGCCTTTGAGGATTTTCTCTGGTACTTCGTCTTCTCGAAGCCACCTTATTCCAATGGAGTCTCCAAAATATATGATTACAACCCAAATAGTGTCCAAACTTTGTCTATCATCAAAGTAGGATCTATGTCGTCCCCTACGGAAGCTGAGCTTCAATCTCTTCTCCCCGGCAATGGCGCCAATTTGTTAGCTCTCCAGGAAACTCTTCTAGGTTGCAGCTCGAAGATGCTTGGTAACTTCAATATTTTTGTAATGGTTTACTCAATGGATCAAGTCAGATGACAAATAAAACCTCACTCACTCTAGACATGCATAAACTCAACCAAATAGACAAGGCTTCTAACTATCAATGTTCATAGGGTTTGTAATAACGATGAATAGATGGAGAATTCTCACTATGATGGCAGATTCACACATAAGGAACTTACATATGAATGGCTAATCATAACAAGGAAAGATACTTGCAATTCCAATTATCCACACATAGATAGGATGACAACTATCTTGTAATAGGTAAAAAGAATAAACATGAATTAAACCTCCAAGCACAAGTATAGAGCAAAAATAAGATGAACCTTTTCTTCTACAGTAGTCACAGGCTTTATAGCCTTTACAAAATTTATTCTAGATCTTGAAAAATTGGATCAAATTTACTAAAAATAGACAGTCATAACGATTTACTAAAAATAGGAAAAGATCACATCTTGATTGTCAATATCCATAACTCCGAAAATATTCCTGATCTTCGAACTGTTTAATAGCTGTAGTAGACACTGAAGTAGAATTCGATTATGCAATTTGGCAAACAAGTCACCCTTTATCAAAGTAGGTATGGTATGTGACCTAATTTACCCTTCTGGCACCTTAAAACTGAAACAGAGCCAAAATACTGATGCCTTTAATTAATTTCCAACATTATAAATCATCCATGAGATGTTTGGATCATCAAAAGTCAGTTATGTGCACAGATATGCTTTTCTATACTGTTCTGCGCTTTCGATGGCTAAGGAAGCAAACCTCTGGGCCTGTAAGCTGCCGAAAGATCTATTTTCGGTCGCTAATGAAGAGCTGCGATGTTCGCCTAAGCCACCGAAAATCCTGTTTTAAAATTTAATCAAAATTACCATCACACTTTACCCTAATTATTTAAGGCTTCAGTGCTGACCCTTTGGTGTCTTTGCAACTTGTATAGGGTTTGGGATGGCATCAACATCATAGGCCGCCTCTGGTCCAAAAAGACTCATTGCTACCTCTGCTAGGGTTTCCAGCTTCTTGTGTGCTTTAGGCTGAGGGGCTGAATTCCTTGTTTGCAACTTTGATAGACTGCTTTTCCTGTAGAGCCTAGTGTTTTCCTTCTTTAACCTAAGATTACTTTCCTCCAACTTGGTATACTTCCTTTTCATTTCCTGAAGGGAGTCATACAATTCAGCATTCCTCTTGTTTAATCTCCCATTGGTTCTTTTGATTTCTCTCTCCAAGACTTCTAGCTCATACACCTGCCTCAGTAGCTGATTGATTTTTTGGGATCTAGGTTTAATGGATGAAGCCTCTGCCACTGGTTCACCTTGATCCTCCTTTGGTGTAGGTGATGAAAACTCCTCATGCCCTACTGTAACCTGATATGCTAGGTAAGTTCCCTGTTCTTCTTCATCCTCAGGATCTGAGTAAGGTAGGATGAGTACATTTTTGTCTTGTGTTGAAGCCTCCTCTGCCTTCTCACTGAAATCTAGGTTCCTCTTGGATTTCTTAGTCTTAGGAGTTGGAGAGGCTTGATCCACTACAATTGGAGATGGCCCTCCTCTTCCTCTTACCACTTCTGGGAGTGGAGGACTTCTTTGAAGAAGACTTCCTTTTGTCCTCTGGTTGTAATTTTGTCTCAAATTTGTTCCAGAACAGGAACTATGTCCAGGCAACATTCCTTCTTTGTAGTAGTTCAAGAACAATTAGCTTGATCAAGCCATGATGGGATAACCTGCCTGCAATCTTGGTGGGCTTGGCTCTAACTTGATGAGTCATTTTAGTCAGGCTTTTGTATAGGTAAAAAGGTAGGTTCAAGGGGATCCTGCCAGTGAAATGGTTCATTAACTTGAAATGGTATATTGTTACCCTATTATAATTTCCCTCACAAATTATGTAGACTAGAATTGCCTTCAATAAGTGCTGCCATTTTTCCTCAAGCTAGGATGTAGGGATGCTCTTCTTCCATACAATGTTCTTGTGCTCAGGCTTCAGGTAAGACTTGAATTCTACATTCTTTGTGATAGTGGTTTTAAACCAGGTTTGCCCAGTCCTTGGGAGCTCTATCACTTCAACTATTAGAGCTTCATCCACCTGGAATTCTTCTCTGCCAATCATTACTTTCGAGCTATCAAAGGAGAGGGCAAAGGCTTCTACTACTTGCTAATGAGATCCCTGAATATTTTCGTAGAACCTATAGCAGCATAAGTCCTTGAAAAGCTGACATACCTCTAGGTGTGATTCAAGGTATCCAATATCACCCAGTTCCTTTCTTAAGGTAGGTCCTCCTCTTCTCTTCATTTCCTGGATTGTTCTTCTGCACTTGCAAAACTTAAAATTCAAACCCTGGAGAAGATAATTACAACGCGGGATTCAGGGGAGCTTGGCTTAGTGAGGATGCATGCAAGGAATGTGGAATGAATTAAGGAGGGGGTGCTGATTTTGAAAGATCTGACTAGCAATTTCGATTTGAGCAAGGTGACGGTGTATTCTGATGAGACCCGCAAGCTAGCCAATACATGGGACATAATCATTCAAACTGGAAACCAATGCTCATGGTAATTCCATCACAGACATGGGACAGGTGTAGGATAGAGAGGGTTTGGGATTTTAGATAGGTCACTTCAATTTCATAATGAGCCCTCTTACCAACTCATGATTTGTTGCAGGTCCTTTCTTTTCGGTGGTTAATGGCTTGATGGTGGCACTTTTCATGTTGATGGTTGCCGAGTGTGATGGATGTGCCAACCGTTTTAACTTCATTTCACTTTCGGTGGCTAAAGTAGCCCCGAATTCTATTTTTAAGCTACTGAAAGCTGGGTTTTTCGGTGGCTAATGAATAGTTGAGATGTTCTCCTAAGCCACCGAAAGGTGAGCTTCGAATATTTTATTAGAAAATAGAGTCAAAAGTGTTCCAAACTTTATTAAACACCTCAATATTTCACAATGATCCTTAAAAACAATTAAAAAAGTTTTTTGACCTCCTATCACTACACAATATAAATCTTCTAAGTCTAATTTATTGAGGACTGATTTATTTAGGAGATAATAGGAGGTGCATAAACTGATGCATGAATGTGCAATCAATTGCAGTTAGCCTCTATCTATGCTCCCCACACTCTAGTGACTGGTACATGTGGCCCCATTATTCCAATTGGACCCAATCGCACTAGTGGACCCATTAATAACTAAAGGACTCCTGAGTTAGGAAAATACAATCTAATAGATCAATTTCGACAAGGGAGGATTATAAATCCTAACACCCCCCCTTAATCTTTACTTGGACAACTGCGCGCCCTAACAACAAGGCCAAAAGTCACCCATATACAAATTGGAAAGAATTATAAAATGCTTCTTAATAAACTGAGGAAATAGGGGAAAACCTCATGAGAAATCCACCCCCCCTCAAAATAAGCAGGAACATGAAAATACAAGCTACCTTTAGAAGAAAATAAGCTTCCTCCTTAGAAAATAACTTGTCAAAACTATGCCACAATTTGCAGCACTATGCAATAGTATGGTTCTTTTGTGCAACAACATCCTGAAGTTGTGCATGTGAACCTCTCAATGTCCTTCTGAACTGATGGATGTGTGTGTTTCTTCTGTATGGAAGAGGTAGAGAATGATCAATTTTCTTCTTCTGTGGGCTAAGTGGTTGATCATTTGCTATCATCATGTAGCACTTTCTTGGAACCTTGTTGCACCACTCTATAGGGAGAGAATCTGTGTGAGAGAGAGCAACATGTTCATTCTGACACTGGGACCTAGTTCTCCTTATGTCTTTTGGATTCCCAACACCATCCGCGGCTGCAGCAACGAGCTTTTGAGCCCATCTAGGATTAGGCATTTGGTTTGGAATCGTTTATGGATCTGGATCTAGAATCTCATGAGGTTTAGCCTCAATACCAATATCATGTTGATCTTGATCCTCTTCATCTGAATCTAAAACATGTAACAAATCATCATCATCAAAAGGTAGTGGAAGATTGGTTATACCTTCTTGTGCTTCAGATGGTGGTGGATCACACAACTGATCTTCTTCAAAATAAGCACTCTGCTCAATGAATCATTTCCTAGTTGCAACCTCCATCAAATTGTATGCTTTTGCATCTTTTGCATATCCCAGTGGAATGCATTTGCTACTTTGAGCTTGGAAGGCCTTTCTCTTATCAATGGGTATTCTGGGCCAAGCTTTGGAACCAAAAACTCTCAAGTGATATACATTGGGCTTATGACCATGCAGTGCTTTGAATGGAGTGGCCCCAAACACTTATTTGTGAGGCACTCTATTATGTAAGTATGAAGCACATTTTACAGCTTCTTCCCAAAGAGAAGGAGGAAGATTCTTGGCATGGAGAAGACACGTTTCCATCTCCTTCAGTGATATGTTTTTCCTCTTAGCCACACCATTTTGTTGTGGTGTGTATGGAACTGAGTGTTCCATTAGAATCCCCTCTGATTCACAATAATGCTGGAAATCTCTTTTAATGTACTCTCCTCCTTTATCATATCTTATGGACTTTGATATTTTTCTTGAAAGTGTTCTCAACCATAGCTTTAAAAACTTTAAAATTTTCAAAAACTTCTGATTTATGTTTCATGAAGTATATCCAGCAGAACCTAGAAGAATCATCAATAAAAGTGATTAAATACCTGTAACCATTAATGGATGATGTGGGCATTGGTCTTTCCACATCTATGTATCAAATCAAGTATAGAAGCAACTCTATGTGCCTTCTTAACTTCATACCTCTTCTATATATGCTTACCTACCAAGCGACCTAAACATACTCCACTGGAAGTTTGGATGAGAGGAACATTAGAGGAAATTTCAACTCAAAATGGGCCTTTTAACTTTTATTCAAATTCCATGTCATCATGTGTTAGCCAATGAAATTGCTGTAAATTTGAAATATCGTATAGGTATTAAACACTTTTTTAATATAAATTTGGGGATAGGTATTAAACACTTTTTTAATATAAATTTAATTCCGCATCCAATGAGCTCTCCCGATCGAAATTTGAGTAAAAACACAGGGAGATATGTCAAAAATACAAACAAAAAAGTAGTTTTTTTCTTTTCTTCCTCCAAAATTAATAAATATTATTTTATTATTTTAACTATTATTTTATTAATTCATTTTAGAGGCCCATTTTGAGTTGAAATTTCCTCTAATGACCCTTCAACCATTTTATCATTGTGGAATTGCTAGAGATATTTGAAATTGAGATGCCCAAATCTCTCATGCCATATCTTATTGGTGTTGTTAGCATGAGTCAATAAAGCTGTAGGAGGTGAGACAGGAAAAAAATGTGAGAACTCATAAGCCTTAATGGAAAGATTAGCAATACCTTTCACTATGAGCCTTCTAATAGCTTTTTCTGTGATCTAAACCGAGTCCGAGTCGAATGTAACTCTCTTGGGAGAGCTTGTATAGGTCATTTGATAAACAAACAACAAATTAGCTACAAGGGAGGGCACATAGAGATAATTTTTGAACTCACCATGCTATATTTTAACTGAACCACTTCCTGCTGCTGGAATTTGGGAGTCATATCCCATGTGAATGCTTGGTTCTTTTGATAGTGTGAGGGTATAGAAAGATTCCTCGGAGGAAACCATGTGGTTGGATGCTCCAAAATCAATCAAATAGACGATTGACTAAGTAAGGCCAGCCTTCAAGGCATGGCACCTCTCATGATCTTCTGTCTGTGGTCCAACATCAAACTTATTTGCTCCATGTGGAATAGCAATGTTGTTCTATTCAAGGAGGGCAGACAGCTGGTCGATCTTCTTCTTCATACAAGAGCTTTTAGGATGAAAACCCCTCATACAATAGGGACACTTTGTATTTTCAAACTTTTTCTTTTTCTTGGAGCCCGAAGCTCCTTCAGAAGAATTATTACTCTATTTAGGCCTCGAATTAGATGCTTTAGGCTCCTTCCCCTTATGCCTCCCTTTAGCTTGCGCATTGGTAGAGTCTATTATTGATAGAGCTTGGTTCTCGGAAGTTTGGAGGACTCCCATCTGGACAAACTTTTGTTGCTCCTGTATTAAGGACTTGGAAAAACCATCAAATGAAGGCATCTTCCAATTGGGAATGGAAGCTCTTTCGGAATGGAAGGTAGAGACAAATACATAATACTCAGAACCAAGTTTGTTGAGTACGTAGAGCACAAGTTGCTCATCCTTTCTCTCTATTCCACACTACTTACATTGTAGTGCAAGAGACTTGAATTTGGTAAAAAATTATTGTATGGTCTCAAAACTGCTGGGCTGCAATGATATTAGCTTGTTCTCTATAATGTGCCCCCGAAGCTCATCTTGCTTTCCAAACAAGAATTCGATATTCTACCAAGCTTCGTTGTGAGTCCTCAATCCCTCAAGGTGAAAGAGGAGGTCTTTGGAGATGTGAGCATAAAGGAAGCCGAAGGCTTCATCCAACCAGTTCAAGTACTTGTTCTTCTCAGCATGATGATAAGGTTCAGTCTCTTGGCCCATTGTCATCCTGTACAGGCCAAGATTGCACAAGGAGACCTGCATATCTACCCTCCAATCAACATAGTTGAAGGGTGTCAGGAACCGGGGTAAGAAAGATTGATTCTCCATCAATTCTCCTTCTGATCAGTCAATTTCTTCAATCAAGCTACGTAGCACCTGTAAGAAAACACTGCAAAAACAAAACCAATTCGCACTATGTCAGAACCAAGCCTTCCCTCTTGACATGTACACTTTTTCAGGGTCTGTCATGCCTGCACTGCCACTCTGAATGAATCTAGAGTTACAAGGCACTCTTTGTGGGACTTCTGTGGAAACCCAGCTACTTCTGGTGTAAAATGGAGAGTAGACAGACTTGAAGCTTGTTTGAGGAGGCTTTGATACCATATTAGAATTAATGTGTCATTGATCTTTAGGAAATGAGTGCCATTAGATTTAATTATTATGCAGTGTAAAAGGAATGAATAATACCCACTGAACAAAACAAATATCACATGAAACATACAAGTATTGCTAAGTATAATTACAGTATAAAGTTCATTAATCCCAATAGTATACAACAATGTTACATAAAGGAGAATTCGAATCATGTGGATAGGATTCAAATCACCAATTCAATTTGATTACATGGCTAACTAGAAGTGTCTAAATCACTATCGGAGCTGACTAGCTAAGCTCTTGTTGTCTAATCCAGTCTCTCAATCTTTTATAATCAGTTAAACTAGTCTAACTGTTGTGGTAGGTGAGAAGTAGATGAGAATATGCGCCTTCCAACATGCATCCATGCAAGACTGGCGCTAAGTGAACTAGAGGACATCTAACTGAATGTAACTAAAGCATAGCTAAGCTTGACTAGTCACCAACTACCAACAACTGAAGGAGGTTGGTGTCGGCACTCCCACTGGCTCCTAAATTGTAGGGATTGGTCTAGGAGGCACATAAACTGATGCATGAATGTGCAATTAGTTGTAGTTAGCCTCTATCTGTGTTCCCCACACTCTAGTGACTGGTACATGTGGCCCCATTAGGCCAAGTGGACCCAATGGTACTAGTGGATCCAATAATAACGAAATGACTCCTAAGTTAGGCAAATATAATCTAATAGACTAGTTTGGACAAGGGAGGGTTATAAATCCTAACACAACCCATAAGTGCATAAGAAGATCTTGATCATGGATCATAGTCTTCACTACTTCCATAATAGTACAATTCTTTCTTTCGACAACACCATTATGTTGTGTATTATAGGGAGTGGTTTGTTCCCTCTTAATCCCGACATCTTTGCAAATGTTTCCAAATTCCTCGATTATCTGACCTGAGTTTCTTGATATTTTTTTCAAAAATATTTTCTACCAAGGCTTTGAATTCCTTGAACTTTCCAAACACTTCATCCTTTGATTTCAAAAAGTAAACCCAAGTCTTATGAGAGTAATCATCAATGAATGCAACATAATATACATACCCACTTAAAGATGTTGAGGGAATTGGACCGCATGCATTTGAGTGAACAAGTTCCAATATTCCATATGTCTTGGTGTTTCTTTTCAGGAATGGATTTTTTATGTTCTTTCCTTTCACACATCCTTTACACACTCCTTCACGATCAATATTTAAATCAGGTAAGCCTATTACTACCTTGCTCACATATGGTAAGGATTTGTAGTTTATGTGAGCAAGCCTTCTATGCCATAGTTCACATGGACTTGTAGTATCATGACTCAAGGTTTCTTTTGAGTGACCTTTCAATTTATATAGGCCACATTCTTCCATCCTAATAACATATGCATCTTCTAGAGATTTTCCTCTAGGCCACTTAAGAACTTCACCATCTATAAGGGTAATCATGAATCCTTTCTTATCTTAATCTAAAATATAAAGTAGGTTCTTCGTCAACCCTGGTACATATAGCACATCCTTCATCTTCATCGGGGTTCCTGAATCACGCTTGTATGTGGCTTCTCCTATTCCCTTGATGGGATATTGATAGTCATCTCCTAATGAATATTTATGAGGGGAGCCCTTTTCCTCAAGACTGGAGAGAGTCTTCTTCTGACTTGTCATGTTGTAATGAACCAAATTCAGCTCCCATGGCTCACTAACTCTTGTACACAAATTTAAAAAAAAACAAGCTACTATGCAAGGGAAATTTCGAGCTGGAGGAGTGAAAAAGAGGGAATTCAATAAGATAAACAAGGAAGGGTAATGGTCATGAATGTTTAGGTTCCTAAGAACAATGTGTTGGGTCCTTTTAGGATTCAAACATCAGCCATGTTGAAGTCTAATTCCAGGCTCTTGGGAGTCCCAACATATGCCAACTAGAACCTTTACAATTTAGTCTCCAACAACCAGTGGTGATAGGATTGGGTTTAGGGAGACATATAGAAATATGATATGAAGTTATGGGTAAGTATAATTTTTTTTATACAGGTATTTAATACATTTGAAAGGTTATGGGGATCGCTGTAGTAAAAATACCTATGTGGACAGCTCCTTGGGTGTGGCTTCTAGACTTCCCAAACAATGAAAGGGAGCTATGGATTGTTTGATTTGGACTTGGAACCTGCATATGGGCGTTTCAGGAACCTATTTGAATAGAAATGAAAATAAATAGTTATAGGGATGGTGTTTTAAGCTTCGAACAACAAAACTAGTAAAAAATACAAGTAAAACTAGACAAGGTCAAATTATCTCATGAATAAACTTACCAAATCAACTCGAACTGCCATCAAAATTACAGAGAGTATTTATTACAACATAAATGACAGAAGGAATTCAAAAATAAACTCAGAGGTAGCTCATGATACAATCTTCATAATCATTACATAATCATAGTGCAATCGGAGGCACTATTCACTAGAGAAAAGAATAATTTGGATCTCTAGCTTCTTCAATAAGCTGAAACAGTCTTGGATATGATCCATAACATCTAATAAAACTCAATTATGAAATATGAATTCCTTCATCCTCTCAATGGAAGCAGAGGCACAACTCCCAGCTTGAATAGGGGCACATTTTCCAAGTCTTAGTAGCACAATGCTCTCGATTCGAATCTCAAATGATCAAAAGTTCCGATAGTCATGTGCTATCATTTTTTTATACAATAATTAGGCTTCATAGTTAAATTCACTCAACAGGTGGCCCACATCCCTTACCCAGTGTGCCCTCATGAGTGGATTAGGAACTTTCCTGCTTTGTCCTCCTTGCTTTCCTTCCTTTCCAACTAACCTGCTTTTCTTCCTTTGGAAATTGCACCCTCTTGTTTCCTTTTTTTTCTTACTGACATGATTTATCCTTTTTAGAAACCATGCCCTCGAAACTTTCCTACTTTTCTAATTGACCTGCTTTTCTTGCATTTTTGGATCTTTCTAATTTTGGGCCTAGTTTCCTTTTCTTTCTTGCTTTTACTTTATTTCTTCTTTTGTTTCCAAGATTCCTGGGTCCACCTCATCCTCCTATGCACCCCACTTGGCTCATTACTCATTTATTATTTCCAATTAAATTTTTTTATGAAATAAATACTTTAGCCCAAATACATTTCCACTTCTAAAGAAATTAATTGTTCCTACTTAATTAATGGCCTACATACAAAATTTAAACTCCTCAATGGATTATTCTTCTCCTACACCCAAGTGATTAATTGGGCTAGGAATTTATCCCCATGGTCACCGATGAGGGGACATGATACATGTGCTTTGAAGCACCACTATCAATTAGCCATGTGTCATTTCTAGGTGTCATAGACCCGAAGAGTGTGGAGAATAAAATATATTCTTCAATTTCTTCTTTTGCTAACTTCCTAGAAGGTTCTTCTTCTTCTTCTTCTTCGGCTAAATGAGATGATGTCTTTTATTATTCCTCCTCTTATATTCTTCTTTTCTTGTTGGATAATTTCTAGCAATGTGTCCCATCTTATCACAATGGTAAGATTGATAAGAGGAGACACATTTTTGTTTGTAATTTCCCTTTTGATACTTCTTAAAGTTCTTAGGAGGATGAGACTCCTTATGATTTTCCTTCTTGAAATGAGGTTTTACTCTTCTTCATGGATGAGAAACTAGAGCATGGTCATCATTTTTGAGTAGTGCTTCTCGGTTTGCTACTCTAGCTTCCTCTTTAACACATTCTTCCCATACGATTTCAAATTGTAAACTTTCCTTCTGTGCACAAATTGTCTGGATATAAGAATCCCATGGTCTAGTAATACCATTGAGTTTGGTCATTACTAATTCATCTTCATCAATATTGTCTTCAATTGCTTCTAGTTGTTCTTTGAATTGAGAAACCCTTGTGAAATATTCTTGGATAGTTTCACCCTTACTCATCTTTGCACTTTTGAGTTTGGATCTCAAATTCATCTTCTGGTTAATGTTTCTTCCTTCATAAATTCTTGTTAGGGCATCAAACATCTCCTTAGGTGTTTCCTTGGAGGACACTTGAGGAATCAAGTGATCCTTGATAGAATCTACTATGATCCTCTTGGCTCTAATCATGTCCTTCTTGTAATTTTCTTTGCTTCATCTTCTTCGGCATTTGACACAAATTCCTTGATAAACTTTACAAGATAATTCTCTTCTAGAATGAGTCCAATTATGTATTTCCAAGCACATAAATTTTCTATTCCTTCCAACTTGTCATCAAACTTAGTGATTGGAGGCAGCTTGTCACAGAGAACAAAAAATGAAATTTCTCATAAATGAAAACTGAACTTACCAAAAGATGTGCTTGACTGATGCAAGCATGCTAGTACAATCAATTTATGAAGAATCCAAACTTTAACCCTTGAAACTAGACTTGCAAAATTTTGGACTACAGTTTCTGGTTTTGGTTCTGGATTTTTGGTTTTCTGGTTCCAATTCAAACTAGGTTTTACTTTCAAGAGGATCTGTCCACTAAAAAAATTCGATCTAGGTGCCAAAAGATGCGCCTAGGAGGGGCGCATTTCCCAATGTCACTTGCAATCCAAAATTCCTCTTTAGTAGGAAACCCTAATTTTCTTGTCCCGAGAAGGAGAAAGAGATTTACCCAGTGAAAGATGCTCTTTTCGATCTAGCTCTGATACCATGTTAAGTTTTTATGTTGTTACAACTTAATTTTTAACTTCATGATCACTTAATACATTTTCACAATAACAACATAAAGAATATCCTTAAAAGAAACACAATCACAAGGTGCACACAATTTATCCTCGTAAACCCACAAGGGGAAGAAAACCCATCAAAACTTCGTCAATATAGATTACCAGAGTACAATGCCCAAAGAACAAGATCTCATAAGAGAGAGAGACCAAAACCTAGCATAAGAGCCAAAAACACTTCTCCTCCTCCTTCACTATCCTTCCTCTTTCTCTCTCTTGCGCAATGCTTGAGTGAGTGTGTGTGTATAAATGAGGGAGGGTGCCTCCCTATTTATATTCATAAATTGACCGACCTTTTAACCTAACTGGATCGACCTATCAAATTGACTGGGATAACCTACCTAGGAAAACTCAAAATAATATTTATATTAATCTCTTCTAGGCACTATTCACCTGACTTACAACAGAGGATTTACCTAATGAGTTTTACATGACCTTTTACATTAATGACATCTCCTGAAGGAGGAATAATAATGATAATGTAAAGTACAAGTAGAAAATTCTTCAAAGTTACATTATTTCAACAGAAATGGGAAATAAATGGTTATGTAAATTGATGAAATGAACATATACTTGGATGAGGGGTTTTTACCATACTCGATGTATAAAATTGGAAGTTCTATTGTTGCATTTGTTTCAAGTGGTGCCAGTCCAGGTGATTTCATTTGTGATACTTTCATTGCTTGGAATTCTTTACTTTTGTTTATCGGCTACCATGTAGAGATTTTAATTTTTGTTTCCTTTTTTGCTTTTGTGCAAGAAAAAACATTCACTCAACAAATCTGATAAATACTATGGGTCATGTAAAACAGAGTAGTTGCAATTGGCATTGATATATTTAGAGGTAGAAGGACAACAATCCTAATGATGAAAGGGGTTTCTCATCACTTTTATCCTACATACTTTACTTTCTCTCCACTTTCCATTGATCTCAAACATACTTGCTTACTCTCCACTCCCCACTGATCTCAAACATACTTTCTTCCCAAGCAAAACCCACTCATGCGAAGCTCCATCCCCACATAACTATGGAGAAGCTTCTTGAATTTCAAGTGAAAAATAGAACGCTTCATTAGAAACACTACAACACACGTGAACATGTGATGTCCATATTACGATACATAAAACTCATTTGGGCAGTGGGTACCCTTTTACATCCTATTTCGATCATCATTATATATTTTCTAGTCATTTTCACGAGCCTCGTCTGTTCTTGCCGTTCCCCTTCTTCCATTACTCATTTAAGTCATTGAAGGAATCTATCTGGTTGATTTGTAAACAACTTTGCCACGACCTCTTCCATCACCCATCACCATCATTGTCATCATAACAGATTGCTAAGATCTATGTCTCTTCACATTTTGAGGGCAACCAATACCATAAATAAGCAACAAAAATCTTCGGCATTTAGCATTTTTTAACGCTTACTAGACTATTTGATGGACATTTTGAACAATGGATTTGTGTTGTTAAAGAGAGAGAGACAACCAAAGTTGGAGTTGATATAGAGAGCATTGTTCTTCAAGCTTTATGAGTTGAATGTTGGGCAGATCATTGTTGTGTCAAAGGGTTGGACAACGTTGTGAAGGCGATCATGATCTCCAAAACCAGTTGTAAGGGTTGGACAATGTTGTGATAATGGTCATGGAGAATCTCCATAATCAATTGTGAATGCTAGATAACACATGGGAGCTCGATATAAAGTACTTAGCATAGACAAACTTAAAAAAGAAGAAGTAAATATCGAACATACAAAACAATAACTTCAACATTGTTTTTCTTTTTTTTACAATGTATATAACTGTCATGTATAATCCTCCTTCTACCATACATGTCCTTACCTTCCTCCTTCTACCATACATGTCCTTACCTTCGTATACGATATTATTGTGACACAAGAGTGGTCCACCATTTTTCCTCGAGGAAACACATATGCCATTCACCACAAGAGGCATCATACATATCCTTACTTTCGTATAAGATATTATTGTGACACAAGAGAGGACCACCAATTTTTCTCGAGGAAACACATATGCCATATTGCCATTCATCACACAAAGGCATCGAAAACGATTACATCACCATGGGAACAATTTGTTATTGATTGTTATTATTATTATCGCTTGTCTTCCAACAAAAACAAAAACAAAATAGACTTGACATGTCTATAGATAATAGATTGGTCCATATTCCTAAGTGCATGTCATAAAGTGATAATTTCATAATGCTTGAAAGATCTTTCTAGCTGAGTTCTCTCTTTGGTCTTTATACGATGTTGACTAATAGATTAGACCATCAAAGCAATATAATAATGCATATTAATGTCCATGACTATTGAAAAGTTGTGGACATCAATGCATTTATGAGCATGTACATAGGTTTTTAATAATTTCATTATTGTCACTATAGTTTTCTAAATAATTTCAGTGTTGTTTTTAATAATTTCATTGTTGTCACTGTAGTTTTCTTAAATAATTCCATTGTTGTGTCTAAGAAGATGAGCCTAATTATTTAATAATTGTTGTCTCTATTGTTTTTTTAAAATAATTTCATTGTTGTCACTTCGAAGAGGAGCCCAATTATTATAAAAGACTACTAAAGTCAATACATGGGAATAATGATTTTTAAATAATTTCATTCTTGTCGCTATCAAGAGGAGTCAAGTTAGAATTGAACACAACTAAATGCATTCATGCGAATAACGTTTAATCAAGAGGAGTCAAGTTAGTATTGAACACAACTAAATGCATTCATGCGAATAACGTTTAATCAACTTTGTGGTGATATTCTTCTTTAAAAAAATAATATGATAGCGAAGGTGGGTGCACTAAGCCAACACTAAAGCTTACATTATTGATATTGAATTGCCATTATTAATATCAAATAAAATCTTTCTAGAAAAAGAAATATGAAAGTGAAAGTGGGCGCACCAAACACTAAAGCTTAAATTATTAATCTTGAATATTGAATTGTTATTTGAAGTTTGTAAAAGCTTACTTTGTGGGGTTGACCAAATGTTCACGTTACCACCAATTAAACAAATAAAATGTGAGTTAAACGTTACTTTGTTGGGTTAAATTATAAATATTAAACATTGAATTGTTACTTGAAGTTTGTAAAAATTTACTTTGTAGGGTTGACAAAATGTTCACGTTATCACCAAATTTGATGTAAACTAAGTGAATTAATTAAAAATAATAATAACTTTTATGTTATGAATTTTTTTTCATCTGAAAAATTGCCTCTGCATCGCAGATTTGACCCATTAACAGGAATGGACACCTTGACCTATGGGGGTAATATCCCTTTTCTTTTCCACATTTAGCCAATTGAGCCACTCATTGTTATGAATTATATAACGAATATATCAGAAACTAAATTTTGTAAGGTTGAATTTTGGGCGGACAAAATAATAATTTTTCTCTTAAACACTTAAATACATTCAATTAATAATTATTATTTTTTTAAAATTATAAAATAATAATAAATTAAACTTTATAGATAAGTAAAGGAGTTAATCAATTTTTTCTCTAAATAATTGAAATACACGTGATTAATAATTAATCAATTTCATTTTAAAAAAAAAAATTGTACGTCAAACTTTGTTAAATTTTATAGAGAAGCATGTGAATTAATCAACTTTTCTTTGAATTATAAAATAATATAAATTAGACTTTATAGATAAATATGATTAAGTTAACATTTTAAACTTTATCGTCCTTGTCCTTTTTACTCTATATTATTTTTTAGGAAGATTTGTGTGAATGAAATTATTTGATTTTTTTTAATAATTTGTGTGAAAATTGTTATTGTTTAATAGTAAAATGTTACTGTAGTAAATAAAATGGGTTGATGTTTACTGGGTGTAGAATAGATGGTGAATGGGTGTACTATTAAGACATTCCTTGGATAAGATCATCTCAAAATTAAAAGCAATACACCTTGGATAAGATGGTGAATGGGTGTACTATTAAAAGCATTCCTTGGATACCATGGCTTGGTTAAACCATTGGGCCATTAATGAAAATGACATTTTGTAGAACATTAACAATGTCAAAAATATTATTGCTTCTAAGTTTACAGAGAAATTTTGGTGTGAGGAAAATTTAGCGGTTAAGAGAAAATTAAGATACTATCAGGAGGTCATTAATCCTAACTTGGAAGATCAGGAGTATCTCTCGGTGGTAACTAGCTCACAGAAGAAAATTAATATAGCCAAGATTAGAATGAACTCTCACGAACTCCATAGCGAAACAGGGCGTTGGTCTATTCCTAAAACTCCATGGGCGGAAAGAGTTTGTCATCTGTGTGAGTCTATGAGCATTGATGATGAAAATCACTTTCTCTTAGAGTGCCTTGCTTACACCCACATTAGATCCGAGTTTCATAGTATTTGTTACAATACAAACCTTTATAACCTCCTAACTTGTCAAAACTATAATGAGCTTGGAAAGCTTCTTGGCAAGCTTTTTGATCACAGGAACAAGATTTTAAAGTAGACCAAGTATTATCCTTCTTAAGGTTTGATAGACCAAAGTTGGTCTCACCACCACCACCACCAAAAAACAAATGGTTGATATTTTGAAAACAAGTGTTATACAATGTTGTGTTCTAGGATTTTAATATTAAGTTTTGAAATAATAGTCTAATAATTAATATAAAGAAGATAAAATACTATTTTCTAATTTTATTGTAAAAAACAAAATGATCTCTACATAATTTTGAAGTACACTTAATTAACACTTAATTTTTTTCTTCTTCTTAAATTATAAATTAATTGTAAGTTAAACTTTATAAATAAACATGGAAATTAATCAATTTTTCTTGAATTATAAAATAATTATAAGTTGAACTTTATAGGTAAGCATGAGAAATGCTTAAGATAATATTTTAAGCTTCATCTTCTTTGTCTTTTTGCACCGAGATGTGCTTTACAACCCAATATGAGGGAGATCTTGTAACGTTTGTCGATATTATTTTGTAACGTTTGTTAGTAACATTTGTTACTAACAAAATAATAAAAAATGAAAATTTTAATTATCCGCCAAAATAAATGTCGGCAAAAAAACCCTAATATGGGGGAAATGTGGTAATGTTTTTACCTTACAAAACAAATAAAAATTAAAATTTAATTATCCACAAAAAAAATGTGGGTAAAAAAAACACAATATGGGGGAGATGTTGTAATGTTTTGGTTTTATCGTAGATGGTTTAGGAGGGCCTTGCAAATGGTTTTAAAACCATGTTCAATGCCTCCTAAACAACCCATGGTTTTATTGTACATGGTTTAGGAGGGCCTTGCAAATGGTTTTAAGACCACGTGCAAGGCGTCCTAAATAACCCATGATTTTAGGAGGGCCTTGCACATGGTTTTAAAACCATGTATGGGGGAGATGTTGTAATGTTCGTTCCTAACAAAATAAAAAATATTATATGTGGGATGTAAATAATATTAAATATTAATAACAAAAATATTATATGTCGACCTTAAATAAAAAGATGTGTATATAGGACACACCAAAGCTAATAAATTCTTGAGTGCAATACCTAAGAAGAGGTTTGCACCTCGAGAGATTTGATGCCTCTTTGTGCTTCATAGCACCTAGAATTTGGATCTAGGCTGGTTTACTTCACATAGTATTTTTTACTTCACATATTATTGAAGTTTTTACAAAGTTTTGTGTCAATAGAAATCATTAATTTTCAATGAAATTATTTATAATATATATATGTGTGTTAAATAAATTACTTAATAGTAAATGTTTGTGTAGTAAATAAGATGGGTTGATATTTCTATAAAAAAAAGTTTTGAAGTGTTCTATTGTAGGAATTTTAATGTTAAGTTTTTAAATGATACTAAAATAATCAATATCAAGAAGTTAAAATATTACAAATTTTAATTTGATTTAAAAAAAATTAAATGTATAAAACAAAATGAAATTTATATAATGTTTACTTATTTCATTTTTTTAGTCATTAGTTGAGAATTTTTGCATGGATGGTGATTTATTAGGGGATTCTATCCAAGGTTAGGTTCGTCACGTGTGGACTTTTAGATGGCCTTGTCAATGTTAAGAGAATGTCAAGCACAAATTTTGGTAGTGTCAGCTTGTCAAGCAGTGTTGGAGGTTTCTGTAGGATCGATTCTCAAAGGTACTTCACGGTAGTATTAGCTGGCAACCTGCTTTACTTAGATATTGTTGCTTTCAAATTCACTTAAAATTTGTAAGCCTTTGGTATTGTCTAAGGATTTATGCTTTGTTTATTTTGTGGAAAATCAAGTGCAAGGTGGTTTTTACATGAGGTTAGTTCCATGTATTATTTTTTCTATGTGGGGTGGGATGAGATACATAATCACTTCCGAACCAAAGGAGTTCTCTTGATAAAATATGTCCACTCTTTGGACCCAACTTATTATTTTGACTTTATTTCAAGTCTTATTGCTTTGAGGAAGATGTTATATTCATCATTTGGGGAGGAAGTAAAAATGGAACTTATGGAGAGATTTACAATGGAAGGTTTTACTAGTTTTAGGGTTTCACAGTTTTTTTAATAGAGTTATGGCCTTTTGGTTACCTTGGTTCTGGGTTTTCAGGCTCCTTGGAGTCTGCCTTCCGCAAGGGAGTCTTAGTACCAATGAAGTTAAAAAGTGGGAACATTCCCAGTTATTTTCCTTTTATTTTTTATTTTTCAATTAGGGTTTTTGTGGCATCTAGTTTTCTATGGCTAAAGGGGGGCATGGGCCACTTGGATCCTTATTGACTTTAGAGAATAGGACAAAGGATTCTACCCTATTTTCTTCTGAAAAGACATGTAAAACTTGTTCACCTGACTTTGTAGGAAAGACATGTGCCTTTTTACCTTTGCCTACACGTGGTATACGATCTAAACCTTATGCGGTGGTAGAATATGCCAATAAGGGTTTATATGTCAATTTTGTTTCTAGAGATAGTGTTATTAAAAAATTTCAGAAAAATTACTTGGTTCAACCTCCTTTTTTAAACACCTTTGGTGATTCTTCTAGAGCCGTGCTAGTAGATATTGAAGTTGACCACATAAGGCTTAATGGTGAAGTTGAGAGGAGAATACAAAAGATTAAAAAATAGAAATTAAAAAAAGGGAAGTTAATGTGCGTCTTAGATAAGGATGTGTCTTTTGATATGGTTTTAGGGCATGCAAAGAGAACACTCTTGGGGCGTTTTAAATACATAAGGATGTCTAGACCAGAGATCATTACCTGGATGAAAAAATGTTGGAAACCTCTGATAAATTACACTCCTTGGGTAAATATTCTAATGAATGGGTGGGTTAGCTTCCATTTCTTATATGAATATAGTCTATAAACTATCTTAGACAGGTTTTGGGTATTGGGAATGGGTCATTGGTTTTCTTTAGATGGCATGCCGACTTCAATCCTTGGAAGGAAAATATAACTAAGAGGCATCTATGGGTTATTATACCTGGTTTCCATTTATAGTGCTGGCCTTTTGGAGGATTTATGATAGTGGATAATTCCATAGGGCCCTTTATCCTTGTTGAAGAAGAAACCCTAGAATACATAGATAAAATTCTACCTAGGGTTTTAGTAGAAATGGATACTTCAGATGGTCTTCCAACAAAGGTTGCTATTATTTGGAATAAGGGCTCATTCACACAAAAAATAGACGACTGGAAAGTTCCCTTTCGGTGCTTCAATTGTCATGAAGTTGGTTACATGATGGATATATGTCTTGGTTTCCTATAGGATTGGTATGAATATATCTCCGAATATTCTTCAGATGTGGGGGTGTCGAAGAATTTAGATACATCTCTACAACAATATATTCCACTAGATCATCCTTTGACGATAACGTATATGGTTAAGTTAAAATCTATTATCTCTATCATTCTAAAATTTTATACTAAAGAATATCTAGTGAATATTTTGTTAGACAGGATTGAAGATGTTGGGGATGAAGCAACAGTTGTTTCATTAAATAATTGGTGGGTTTTTGTTCTAATTCACACATAAATATTTTCTTCATATCAGAGAAAGGATTTCCTCCTTTGGATGGAGATTCAAATCTTAAAATGTCTGTAATACTACATATTATCGTGATACTACTTTTAACCCTAGTTTGGAAGAAAACCGTCTTCTCCTACCTTCGCCTCAGGTAGGTCTTCCTTCGCCTCTTGGTTTTTCTAGATGTTTCTCCTTCTTTTAAACAGGGGAAGGAATATTTTCCAGTCTATTTAGGTAAGCCATAAGACGATTCTATTATACCCATTTCGTCTATTCGTTTTTAGAATGTAATAACTAGGAAAAAAGGGGAAGAAGGGTTAAAATAAACTAATTGAGTTTCCATCTAATGAAAAATTTGTTGTTGCAAACTCTGTGAAGAATCAAGGTAAATATAATAGGGTTTTTTATGATAAAATTCCTCTTTTTGTAAACCCTAAACTCCCATAGATTACCTCAGTCAAGAAGGTACTTGCTTATGTTTCTTCTTAAGATACTTAGTTTGGGGTGCTTAGAGCATAATTGCCCCATATAGGGGTTCCTTAATGATTTATTTAACCCTAAATATTAGAGGGCTTGATAGCTCTTCCAAAATAACTGTCGTAAAAAAGTTGATTGAATTAGTGTCTCCTGATGTTATTCTACTCCAAGAAACGAGGTCTTCGAGCCTTCAGGATAGTGAATACTTTATAAAAAAGTTTCCAAACTGGAATTGTTGTGGTCAAGATGCTTATGGGATATCTAGTGGTCTGTTAGTGGCATGGAATCTGTGGGAATCTCATTTTACTCCATTTAAAGTGGAAGCGGGTATACTTCTAGAGGGAAAATTTTTGGGGCTGAATAGGACCATTCACATCCTTAGCATCTATGGTCCTTACAACCACAAACAAGAATTTTGGGATAAAGTTTTTCAAAGTGGTTTTCTTAATGATCCTTCCTTGATTATTGTGGGTGATCTGAATTTTACCTTGTTTACATTGAATGTGCAGGGCTCTGGTAATCACTTTGACCCTTAACATGATTACTTCAGAGTGGATTTTGAAATATTTTATATGTTACTCCAAGTGTTAGGGTATCGATTTGGATTAATAGTCGTGTGGGAAAAGTTGGTATTGCAAAAAGACTTGATCGTTTTATTATTTCTGAAGATTTAAGCAAGTATATTGAAAGATACAAAAGTTGGTCGTTGTCATCGTCATTGGCGTCATCGTCCTCATTATTATCATCATCATCATCATCATCATCTTGTCGTCGTCATCGTTGTCGTCCTCATCCTCGTCATCATCATAATCATCATCGCCATCGTTGTCGTCGTCGTCGTCGTCATCATCATCATCATCATACTTAAAAAAAAATTGGTTGATATTTTAAAAGCAATTATTATAAAGTGTTGTGTTGTAGGAATTTTAATATTGAATTTTGAAATGATAGTAAAATAATTAATATAAAAAAGATAAAATACTATTTTCTAATTTTATTGTAAAAAACAAAACGATCTTTAAGATACACTTAATTAACATTTAATTATTATTTTTTCTTAAATTATAAAAATAATTTTAAGTTAAACTTTATAAATAAACATGGAAATGCTTAAGATAATATTTTAAAGTCCATCCTCTTTGTCTTTTTACTTTACATTGTCTTTTTGGTGTTTTTACAAAGTTTTGTGTTAATGAAATTATTTAATTTTTTCATATATATATATATATAGATTGATTGTGTGTTAAATAAGTTATTTAATACTAGAATGTTGGTGTAGTAAATAAGATGGGTTGATATTTCTTAAATTTTTTTTTGAAGTGTTCTATTGTAGGAATTTTAATGTTAAGTTTTGAAATGATACTAACATAATTAATATCAAGAAGTTAAAATATTACAAATTTTAATTTGATTTAAAAAAAAATTATAAAACAAAATGAACTTTATATAATGTTTAGTCATTTCATTTTTCTAGTTATTAGTTGAGAATTTTTGCATGGATGGTGATTAGGGATTCCATCCAAGGTCAGGTTCGTTAAGTGTGGACTTTTATATGGCCTTGTCAATGTTAAGAGAATGCCAAGCACATATTTTGGGAGTGTCATCTTGTCAAGCAGTGTTGGAGGTTTCTTTAGGATCAATTCTCAAAGGTACTTCACAATAGTATTAGCTGGCAACCTGCTTTACTTAGATATTGTTGCTTTCAAATTCACTTAAATTTTGCAAGCCTTTGGCATTGTCTAAGGATCTCTGCTTTGTTTATTTTGTGAAAAATCAAGTGCAAGGTGGTTTTTACCCGAGGTTAGTTTCATTTCTTTTTTTTTCTATGTGGGGTGGGATGAAATACATAATCACTTCCCAACCAAAGGAGTTCTCTTGATAAAATATGTCCACTCTTTGGACCCAACTTATTATTTTGACTTTATTTCAAGTCTTATTTCTTTGAGGAAGAGGTTGTATTAATCATTTTGGGAGGAAGTGAAAATGGAAGTTGAGGAGAGGTCTACAATGGAAGGTTTTACTGGTTTTAGGGTTTCACAATTTTTTTTTTATCGAGTTATGGCCTTTTGGTTACCTTGGGTCTGGGTTTTTAGGCCTCTTGGAGTCCGCCTTCTGTAAGGGAGGCTTAGTACCAACCAAGTTAAAAAGTGGGAACATTTTCAGTTTTTTTTTTTCCTTTTATTTTTTATTTTTTAGTCAAGGTTTTTGTGGTGTCTAGTTTTCTATGGCTAAAGGTGGGTGTGGGCCAACCAAATCCTTGTTGACTTTAGAGAATATGTCAAAGGATTCTACCCCAGTTTCTTCTGAAAAGACATGTAAAACCTGTTCACCTGACTTTGTAGGAAAGACATGTGCCTTTTTACCTTTGCCTGCACATGGTATACGATCTAACCCTTATGCGGTGGTAGAGTATGCCAATAAGGGTTTATATGTCAATTTTGTTTCTAGAGATACTGCTATTATTTTTTTTGGAAAAATGACTTGGTTCAACCTCCCTTTTTAAACACCTTTGGTGACTCTTCTAGAGTAGTGCTAGAAGATGCCAAAATTGATCACATAAGGCTTAATGGTGAAGTTGGGAGGAGAATACAAAATATTAAAGAAGAGAAATCCAAAAAAGGGAAGTTAATGTGCGTCTTAGGCAAGGATGTGTCTTTTGATATGGTTTTAGGGCATACAAAGAGAACACTCTTGGGGTGTTTTAAATACATAAGGATGTCCAGATTAGAGATAATTGTCTAGATGAAAAAATGCTAGAAACCTATGATAAATTACACTCCTCGGGTAAATATTCCGATGAATGGGTGGGTTAGCATCCATTTCTTATATGAAGATAGTCTATAAAACATCTTAGACAAGTTTTGGATTATTGGTAATGGTTCATTGGTTTTCTTCAGATGGCATGCCGACTTCAATCCTTGGAAGGGAAAAATAACTAAGAGGCATCTATGGGTTATTATACCTAGTTTCCATTTATTTTGCTGGCCTTTTGGAGGGTTTATGATAGTGGCTAATTCCATAGGGCCCTTTATCCGTGTTGAAGAAGAAACCTTAGAATCCATAGATAGAATTCTGCCTATGGTTTTAGTAGAAATGGATACTTCAGATGGTCTTCCAGCAGAGGTTGATGTTATGTGGAATAAGGGCTCCTTCACAAAAAAAATAGATTACTAGAAAGTTCCCTTTCGGTGCTTCAATTGTCATGAAGTTGGTTACATGATGGATACATGTCTTGGTTTCTTATCATTGGTATGAATATATCTCATAATCTTCTTCAGATGTGGGGGTGTCAAAGAATTCAGATACATATCTACAACAAGATATTCCACTAGATCATCCTTCGATGATAACGTATATGGGTGGGTTAAAATCTATTATCTTTGTCATTCTAGAATTTATGACTAAAGAATATCTAGCGAATATTTTGTTAGTCAGGATTGAATATGTTGGGGATGAAGCGACGATGGTTTCCCCTATTGTTAAAGAATTGGTGGGTTTGTTTTCTTCTAATTCACACATAAATATTTTCTTCCGATTAGAGAAAGGATTTCCTCCTTTGGATGGAGATTCAAATCTTAAAATGTTTGTAATACCTCATATTATCATGATACTACTTTTAACCTTAGTTTGGAAGAAACCCGTCTTCCCCTACCTTTGCCTCAGGTAGATCTTCCTTCGCCTCCTGGTTTTTCTATGTCGATTGAAGTTTCTCTAGATGTTTCTCCTTCTTTTAAACAGGGGAAGGAATATTTTCCAGTCTATTCAGGCAAGCCATAGGACGATTCTATTCTACCCATTTCATCTATTTATTTTTAGTATGTACTAACTAGGAAAAAAGGGGAAGAAGGGTTAAAATAAGCTAATTGAGTTTCCATCTAATGAAAACTCTGTTGTTGCAAACTCTTTGAAGAATCAAGGTAAATATAATAGGTTTTTTTGATCAAATTCCTCTTTTTGTAAACCCTAAACTCTCATAGATTACCTCATTCAAGAAGTTACTTGCTTATGTTTCTTCTTAAGATACTTACTTTGGAGCCATTAGAGCACAATTTCCCCATACAGGGGTTCCTCAATGATTTGTTTAACCCTAAATATTAGAGGGCTTCGAAGCTCTTCCAAAATAACTGATGTAAAAAAGTTGATTGAATTAGTGTCTCTTGATGTTATTCTCCTCCAACAAATGAGGTCTTCGAGCCTTCAGGGTAGTGAATACTTTCTGAAATTGTTTCCAAACTGGAATTGTTGTGGTCAAGATGCTTATGGGATATCTAGTGGTCTATTAGTGGCATGGAATTCGTGGGAAGCTCATTTTACTCCATTTAAAGTGGAAGCGGGTATACTTCTGGATGGAAACTTTTTGGGGCTGAATAGGAACATTCACATCCTTAACATATATGGTCCTTACAACCATAGACATGAATTTTGGGATAAAGTTTTTCAAAGTGGTTTTCTTAATGATCCTTGATTATTGCGGGTGATCTGAATTTTACCTTGTCTACATAGAATGTGTGGGGCTATGGTAATCACTTTGACCCTTTAGTTGATTACTTCAGAGAGTGGATTTTGAAAGATTTTATATGTTACTCCAAGTGTTATGGTACCGACTTGGAGTAATAGTCGTTTGGGAAAAGTGTCATGTTGTAGGAATTTTAATATTAAGTTTTGAAATGATAGTAAAATAATTAATATGAGGAAAATAAAATACCGTTTTCTAGTTTTATTGTAAAAAACAAAATGATCTCTACATAATTTTGAAACACACTTAATTATTTGTTTCTTACACTATAAAATAATTGTAAGTTAAACTTTATAAATAAACATGGAAATTACTCAAATTTTCTTGAATTATAAAATAATTATAAGTTAAACTTTATAGGTAAGCATGATAAATGCTTAAGATAATATTTCAAGCTCCATCTTCTTTGTCTTTTTCACTTCACTTAGTCTTTCTTACTTCACATATTATTGATGTCTTTACAAAGTTTTGTGTTAATTAAATTATTTAATTTTCACTGAAATTATAAAATAATTGTAAGTTAAACTTTATAAATAAACATGGAAATTAATCAAGTTTTCTTGAATTATAAAATAATTATAAGTTAAACTTTATAGGTAAGCATGAGAAATGCTTAAGATAATATTTTAAGCTCCATCCTCTTTGTCATTTTTACTTCACATAGTCTTTCTTACTTCACATATTATCGATGATTTTACAAAGTTTTGTGTTAATTAAATGATATATATATATATATATTTTTGTGTGTGTTGGTGTAGTAAATAAGATGGGTTGGTAATTTTATAAAAAAAAGTTTTGAAGTGTTCTATTTTAGGAACTTTAATATTAAGTTTCGAAATGATACTAAAATAATTAATATCAAGAAGTTAAAATATTACAAATTTTAATTTGATTAAAAAAAATTAAATGTATAAAACAAAATAAACTTTATATAATGTTTAGTCATTAGTTGAGAATTTTTGCATGGATGATGATTTATCAGGGGATTCCGTCCAAGGTTAAGTTCGATAAGTGTGGACTTTTAGATGGCCTTGTCAATGTTAAGAGAACGCGAAGCACACATTTTGGTTTATAAATATTTGGGGTTCTTTCTTGAACCAAATATATATATAAGGAGGAATGGAGTTGGATTATAACGAGGGTCGAATGTAGAAGAAACAATTGGAATTTCTGGTTCCTTTCTTTGGGAGGAAGATTGATACTAGTTTCTCCTGTCTTACAAAGAATCCCCGTTTATTGGTTATCATTGGCAATGATTCCAAGCTCAGTATTGGATACGATAAGGAAGACAAATACTTTGCCATGAAGTTAAATGAAATTTTGAAGAATTTAAGTTGTGAGACCAAATAAAATCAAAATATAATGTTTAGACATTTTATTTTTCTAGTCATTAGTTGAGAATTTTTGCATGGATGATGATTTATGAGGGGATTCCATCCAAGGTTAGGTTCGACAAGTGTGGAGTTTTAGATGGCCTTGTCAATGTTAAGAGAATGTCAAGTGCATATTTTTGGTTTATAAATATTTGGGTTTCTTTCTTAAACCAAATATATATATCAAGGAGGAATAGAGTTGGATTATAACGAGGGTCGAATGTAGAATAAACAATTGGACTTTCTGGTTCCTTTCTTTGGGAGGAAGATTGATACTAGTTTCTTCTGTCTTACAAAGAATCCCCGTTTATTGGTTATCATTGGAAATGATTCCAAGCTCAGTATTGGATATGATAAGGAAGATAATGTTTGATTTTATTTGGTCTTGCAACTTAAATTCTTCAAAATTTCATTTATCTTCATGGAAAAGTATTTGTCTTCTAAAAAATTTAGGATGATGGGGTTTGAAACATAATTTTGGTTTGGTGATGTGTTGGGGACCAAAACCCTTTGGAGGGCCCTATTTGGTGATAGTATTTGGAGTGAGGTTCTAAAGAGAAAATATATCAAGTTGGTTTTTACTACCTAGTGTATCCATGATACTTCCAATCTTAATCCAAACTATTCTGTCATTTCAGAAGGTTATATAGAAAGTTTCCAATATTAAAAAAGAGACCGAGAAGGAACGTTGGTAGGGGAATTCAAGCTTATATTGGCATTGATATGATAGTGGGTTTGAAAGATAATTTTAAATTATTAAGGGAGTTGATTTCTGCTTTACATTCATTGAATATACAAGTGCTTTCATATGTTTATACGCATGATAATTCTAGGTCCCCTTGTGTTAATTCCGCTGAATTGGGATTAACAAATTCATTGGTAGTAGAGTGTAATAAGTATGCACTATCTCTCAATTTAGCTGGAATGAGAATGTCAGATTCTCAAGACAAATTAGTTTGGGATTGGGATCAATATTTTGGCAGGATTACGGCAAAAAAAGCTTATGATTTCATATTATGAGAGAATGTACAACTATGTTTGAAGTGGTGGGTTTAGAAAATGTGGAAGGGGTGGATTCCTTAAAAAATTGGATGTTTTGTTTGGTTATGTTTGGAGAATAAAATTTTAACTTGGGATAATCTTATTAAGAGCGTTTTTATGGCCCAGGAGTTTATTCTTTCTGTTTGAGTGACTCGAAATATGTTTCTCACTTATTTGTGACTTGCTCATTTTTTAACAAAGTTTGGAGCTTATGTCAAAATGGTTTGAACTTTATAGAGATTTTGAAGATTGCAAGTTTTTAGGACATCTTGCTGGATTGGTTTTGCAAAAGGTTAAAGTATAAAGAACTCCCTATTTACATCATTTGGGAAGTATGGAAATCGAGGAACTATTTCATCTTTGACAATAAGCTTCCATTTCCTTTTTAGGTGAGCTCCAGGGCTATTGGGTAGTTTATGTCTAACGCTAAACTAAAGAAGAATGTTAAGAACATAATTCTTTTTAACCCCAATTTGAAGACAATATTTCATTATTATTATTATTATTATTATTATTATTATTTATGGTTCTCAAATTAAGGGTGTTGGTATCTTCCTTAAATTAAAGAAGGATATTTTTTTTTTCAAGTTAAAAATTGGCGTAGGGGATGGTGATAACACAAGAGATAAAATTCTTGCATTATGGGGTCTTTTGTGGTTTGCTCGAAAAAATGAATTATAGGTTATTCACATTATCAATGACTCTAGGGTAATCATGGATTGGATTTCGGGTAAATCCAACCTTAATGTTATTCATCTATCACATTGGATGAATCAAATTTTGGATTTGAAGAACTCGTTTGCTAAGATATCTTTCTCACATATTTGTAGGGAGTTCAATACTATAGTAGATGCTCTATAAAAGGAAGCTATGTGCCCAATGGAAGGATACATCCAATGTGAAGAAATTGTCAATGAGACTGTCATTGACTAAGGAGTAATATCTCTTTTTTAAAAATAGAGATGATCAAGTCTAATGAGGGTCTACCCTATTGCTATTTTCTGAACAGTGGATGTTTGTATTCTTATTTATCTCCGTTCTAAGCTTGTGGTAGGATTAGTATTCTCTATTTGACAGTAGAAGTTTTTGATACGCTGATATGAAAGTTTATAGATTATAGTTTTTTTGAAGGTCTCCTTGAAGGATAGTATGAAAACAAGATGAAGACTTTTGGTAAAATGATAGAACTCTTGATATGTATCGATGTAACTTTGATTCTTTTTGAATAGAAAGTTACTTTTTTCTTGAAAAAAGGTTATAGTCATCATTTTATATACCCTTCTATTTATTTTTACAAATCTTTATACATATGTTTTTGTAAATGTAAGGTATCTTTTGAAAAATTAAATAAATTGAAGAGTACCAAAATCACAAACTCAGATTAATATTCATGATCTTTATAGTGAAATTAGTTGTTGAAATTCGTCTTTGAATTTATAGATGTTATTATACAAAGGAGGTTGAGGATGAATGCAACTTCCTTTTAACTTGGATTACCCTTAATAATATAAAATATAGCTTTACCTAGTTTCATAACTTAATTAGTCTTAAGGAATTATTTTCTTATAAAAATTATAATAAACTTGGTACTTTCATTTCCACCACGTTCAAATATAAAATGACATTCTACTCTATTTCTATTTATTTGTGTGATAAATCTTGTTGATCTTAAAAGAAAATAAGCATCATTATAATATACAATTTTTTAAGCTTATATAGTAATTTCGATGAATATTAATTCTACCAAAATTACTTAGAATATACATCTAGCAACTTTTTAAACAATAAAGCATAATTCAATTGAAACAAATCACAATAAAAATTAAAACCCCAATGAACATCATAGTAAAAACAAATCCCTCATCTTACTAATGAATCCAACCATTGTTTGCAAGCCTTAAAGTGATACAAGTTGATTAGAGTAGATCCATTTCAAACCCTCTTGTTGTATAGGAATACAACTCATAGAAAGAGACCTTAATTTTATGGCACAATGATAAATCCTAGCCATTAACTTATTATGAAACATGTCAAGTGAGGAGATCAATGTTGGTGTACATAGACACCTTCAAGCTTCTATTCAAATATAGGGGTCAAATGTGCTCCTACATGAGTCAATCCCCTATCTCCAGGGTAAAAATATTCTCCTTGGTTAAATCCCTAGTTTTTAAGGATTTGAGAACACTTCCCAGACAAAACCCTTAGAATTTAGGGATCTGTCCCCTCCTTCTAGAAAATCCCTATATTTTAGGGATAAATGTGTCCCAATAGTCAGTTAGGGTGCATCTCTTCTTCTTTATTTCCTTTTTAGGGATTAAAGGCACTATTGCACGAGTTCGCCCCCTTTTCTTGGATTATGTGCACTTAAGTTAGTAATCAAGGCTCAAGTAACTGAGTAACATTGTAATATCCCCAATTTTGACTTTGAATGTATTTGACCAAAATTATGTAAATGATGTAAATGTGCTAGTATGGATTCGTAGTGTAGACTTAAGTCCAAGGCCCGATTGGTGAATGGCGAGGCATGCATGGTGTATATATATTTTTATTTATACTGTATGGTTGGCTTGTCATGTTAATCAAATAGGTGTAAATATTATGTTGCATAAATAATAAAGTGGTCCAAGATTGATATGTAAATGGAACTAGAGGGGCTATGACTCCACCACTGAGGGGAAGATGAAAGGGGACTTATGGAAGACTACCTTTTGTTTCCAAATTTCAACCTTACAACTCATCCAAATTCTACAATGTGATTTAAATGATCCAATCACATTCTTTTGACTATTTCCAATCATTGAATGCATGTGTGGGGTTGGTGGGAAAGTCACCTCACATAGTTATTGAAGCATGGGGCTGAATGCACTTTTGTGACAATTCTATTAGTTGTCAGAAGCCAATCTATAGATGTCAGGCCTTTCTTCTATGGTCAGAAGCTATGTAAATTGTCTTTTCACCATAATCTCACATCCCTTGGAGTTAATACTCATTCTATAATTTTGTCATGCATATCTACACTATGTAGATCTCCCCATTGATCTTCATGACCTTTTCAAGAGAGTTTATAACTCATAAATTTGAATTTATGGAAAGAGTTGCGGATTTCAAGGGAAAAGAGATGGTTGTAGGTGAGCATAGATGTTGGTAAAGCTATGAAACCTTAACCATTGAGTTTTTATGCTAATAGATGTTTGATAAGCCACAAATTAAGGCTACAGGTGGTTCTATAACGACATATATCAGGTTGGTCTCCTTCTATGCACACACTGTAAGCACTTAGAAACATGAATCACCCAAGAGAACCGTGGAATGGTGAAGGGGATGCCTAATCCCAAAAGGGTGTTGTGTGGGGTAGGTATTGTTGGAGCCAAGACTGCGATGGATATGTGAGATCCTCATAGATATCTGTATGCGCATTAGGATAATAATAGAGAGAAAAATGGGATGTGGGTTGAGAGATAGAAGTTTGTATGTGTTTCCTTCACCTTGGTGGCCTCATAGCCCAACTTGGGGGTGTCCTCTCAGCGAAAAGAGTATATGCTAGATACACTGCCTACTATTGGGTAGAAAATCAGTCTTACACAACTATTTGCTTGGATCTTCTTTGTTTTAAGATAATTATTCTTTTGTATTTGAGTATGCAATGTTTTTATTTAATTCCTGTTTGATTATGCTAGTATATGCATGTTAGATGTGTGTGGATAGAGTTTATTTTTGTTGTGTATTATTATCTATGCATCTACACACATATATTAAATGTTATGAATTCATATTATGACCATGGGGAGAAATTTAGAATCCCATAGTTCATTCATATACCCCTCTGTTGGTCGGGCTGACGAAAGGGGATGTGACAAATACACCCTATATGTCTATTTCAGCCTAATTAACTATCTAACAGACTAATTTAGGCTAATAAGAGTCCATTTTCACATGCATAACTGATTTAACTACCTCATGAGGTAATTCCAAGTCTAGTTAGCCTATCCACTCATGCATGACAATTTTACTCTCCGAGGAGGGTGCACTTGTTTAATCTTAGGCACAAAAGCACCTCATTGGAGTGACCTAAGCCTAGTTACTCTCTATTGGCTATTTCCTGATCATTATTGCATTTTGAGGAATACACACTTGATAATTTAGGATTAATTTTTGTGGGTTTCACTAGGCATTAATCTTGCGCATGTAATTAAGCCTAATCTTGATTTCATGTATATGAAGGCATGTACCTCATTGATCAAGCACTCATCCATGTACTCTCTTCGAGCATTCAATGGTTAATAAAATGACTTGTTTGGATAATTACTTGTATTATTTAAGTTCTATCTATTGGTAACTGTACTACTATTTCATTTACCTTCTAGATCCATTGATTCAATATCTCATATTGTATTAGAGCCTTGGGGATTCTAAAGAAATTGTTTCACACGTCTGTAGGTGAAGACAAAGATCAAATATCATCAACTTGAATGGATCTTTCTTCGTAGATGAATCCTACCTCATTCAATTAATTTGACTTGGAAGGGAAATATTATGATTGTATTATGCTAAAAAGGCCTCTATAAGGTCACAATGGGACTAGAAACTGAGCCAAATTCAACAGTGGAAAAGGAAAGATTGTTAATTGGATGGATAAAAGATTTGGGTTGATTTGTATCTCAAATTATAGTGACCTATTATATCACATCAAATTTGCAGAAACTCCAAATGAAGTATGGGCCAAGTTGGAAGGACTCTTTAGGAAGCAATATGAGATGAGAGGTCATCAATTAGAGAATGAGCTCATCAGTTTAAGCCCATGTAACTTTGATACAATACAATATTTATTCACAAAGTTTAAATATTTATTGATACTAATTAAGTTATGTGTATTAAATAATAAGGATGAGAAACCAATACTCAAAATTCTATCCAATTTGGGTTTAGAATATTTAGTATTTGTTTCAACCTATAATGCTACAAAACTAGCTCTTGAAGCTGCTTGGAAAATGCCTAGTTTGTATTTTTTCGCTAACCCTTCACCCATGAGAAATATAATATTGTTAAAATGGGATCCTTTCTATCATAAAAGTCCCATTCCCTTGCTGCAAATTAGGGAAATAAGAAACACATTAAGAAAAATCAACAAAATAGAGGAAAGAATGAGTAAAACCTTAGATCTACTTAGGGAAAATCCTTCTTCAAATTTTGGAAGACCAAGAAGGACATACTAAAAAATACTTACTACAAGAAACCAAATAATGAAGAACATGAGTGTACAAGGAAAGATAATCATTAGTCGAAAAATCTTCTTTTGAAAGGAAAATCAAAATTCTTGACTATCTCAAGAAGTAAAGTGAAAACTTGAAAATCCACAAGCTGTTGGACGTCCACTTGTTGCTATATTTTCCAAACCATTATTTTCTTGTATTCTTAACTTGGAAGTTTCAAATCATATCTCTCCTTTTTTTAATCCAAGAACTAACCATATCGTCTTAATGGGAAATGATGCTCTAGTTTAAATCAACAATTTGATCGAGGGAGAGCTTGCTACAGATCCAATTCTTATTGATGAAGTCTCATTGATGTATCTTCAATTTCCTTTGGTGATATTTCATATTTTCATGTAGAAATTATTGACATTTATGAATTGGTTGTTGCAGATCCAGTAGTTGTACCACTTTGGGCATAACATACTCTTAATACAACAAGTAGTCTAGTTGGGGATCTAATAGATACATGGTGGGACTACTTGCATTCTCAAAGTCCTCGTCATGCACTCACTACTATAGAGCCCTTAATTCGTATACATTATTACATGGTAAATACAAGAGATCCACAATTTTGTTTAGAAGTTATAAGAAAACCATATTGGGATGCTACGATGGAGGAGGATAATCATTCTTTGATGAAGAACCAACCTTGGTAGCCAGATTCCCTATCCCTTGGTAGTAAAATTGCATGATGTGAATGGATATCTCAATCAAAGTTGGAAATAGATGGATATGAGAGTGATCATGAATGAAGATGACTACCAAAGTCCATTCAAAACTATCCTCTTTTCTTTCTTCTTACAGGGCAGGGTGGGTTCCCACTAGGTTTTACATCTTTTCCCACTTTTAGGGTATATTATTTGTTGTAAATGGGTAACTAACATGGATTCTATTTATAGGACCCATTTTTTGGTACATCATACTCACCTAAGTTAGGCTTAAGGAGGGGTGTTGGTGTACATGCATACCTTTAAGGTTATGTTCATCACCTCTAGGGGTTAAATGTGCACAATAATTAATCTCCTATCTCTAGGGTCAAAAGTGTTCTCCCTATTTAAAGGGATTTGGGAACACTTCCAAAAAAATTCCTAGAATTTATGTATTTTTCCCTTTTCCTTAGCCAATTCGCTAGATTTTAGGGATGAATGCGCCCCCACTATCCAATCAGGGTGCATTTCTTCTTCTCTCATGATTTTTTAGGGATTAAATTCACTCTTGCATGAGTTTCCTCCCTTTTCTTGGATTATGTGCACTCAAGTTAGAAATTAATGCTTAAATAACTAACTAATACACCTTACTTGACTATTTTATCTCATTTAACTACCTAACTGACTACCTAACTGACTAATTTAGGCTAATTATACTTTAATTTCACCTGAATAACTAAGTTAAGTACCTCATGAGGTATTTCTAGGGATAATTGATCCTATCCACTCATGCATGGAAAATTCACTCTCCAAGGAGGGTGCACTTGTCTAATATTATGCACAAAAGTATCTCACCAGAGTGTCCAAATCCTAGTTACCCCCTATGAACTATTCTACGATCATTATTACTTCCTTAGGATTGTACACTTGAGCATTTAGGGATAGTTACAGTGGGATTCACTAGCCATTGATCTTGTGCATGTAATTAAGATTAATCTTGATTACCTATATATGAAGGCATGCACCTAATTGATTAATGGATAATACTTGTTTGAATCATTATTTGTATTCTTTCTCTTCTATTTATTGCGAACTATATCATTGTTTCATTTAGCTTCTAGATCCATTGGTTCAAAATCTCATAATCAATAACATTGTTATGGAGTATAAATGTAATGTATATTCCAATAAGAGATCAAGAATACAAGGATTGTGTATATGATCATAACGAGGAGGAAAATTGGTTACTAAAGTAGGCATGTAGGCTCGTATAGATTTTCATATTCATCTCGCAACCAATGAACATTATGTTAGTAGGATGGATACTATAAAAATAAATCCCTCATCTTGTTAATATATAAAAGGATTGTTGGCAAGCACTGAGGTGATTCCATTAAGCATTACCTTATAGAGCATATAATTTTCAAATGCCTAAGTTGTATAGGAATATGACTCCTTAAAAGAGACCTTATTTTATGGCACAAAGAAAAATGTTGGACATTGACTTATTGTGAAGGAAGTCAAGTGAGGTAATCAATAACCTTGCAATTGATATGTTATGGGGTATAAATGTAATGCATATTCCATGAGCACATCAAGCAGATAAAGGGTAATGCATTTCATTCACTATATGATTATAATTAGGAGGTAGATCGATTATTAAACTAGGTGTGTAGTATTGTATTTATTTGCATTTTCACCATGCAATTAAAAGTTATTATAATAGTAGAAGGGCCACTATATTTTTGCACACCAATATTGACATAAATATTATGCTATGTTGAGAGTTATATGTTTTTGTAGATGATACCAAAACATGATGTATCCCATTGTTTTATTATAATGTTTATAATTCACACAAGTGTATCCACACAACATGTCCCATGAAAGAGAAAAGGGAGTAAGACAAACACGCAGTTCATCCCACAACAATCAACAATTATGTTAGTAGGAAACTTAAGAAAAAATAAGTATGTTAATTTGTGACATGCTTGAATGTAAACTCCCAAAGTATATCAAATAAAAACCATCCCATCTCTAGCTCACCATAGTAACAAATAATCAATTTCATATGACAAATAATGCTTCTCCTATTTCTTCATGCTTTATTTTTTTATATCTCCTTTAAAAGTATGTATGTTGAATACTCTCATTTTGACAAATTGTTAAAAGAATGAAATATAACTTTAAAGACTCTAATGTAAATTATTATGCCAATTTTTTAGTTAATTTCTAAATTAAATATTTACAAATGAATCACTACTACAATACGAGGCTATAGCATTGGTATAGACCATTCTCCCCTAGTAAAGGTTTTGTTGATGACATGCCTTTGGATTTTCACATTACATGTGCGACATCATAACCATGGAGAATTTTAGGGGAATTTTTTTATCTCATAGGCTATTTTTCGATGTTTTTTTTCCAAAAAATATTTTCCAATTTTCCTTTTATTCAAAATTTATCTGCCCAAATTCCATGGGATAATTGTTTTTTCTCAGAATATCACCAAAATTGTCCAAAAATATATATAAGTCCTTCTAAATTTGAGTATTTTTACAAAAAAGTTGCCAAGAATTTTATGGTTGCAAATTTAAGAATTAGTAAGATTCTCCGAGGTTTCTACAGTTTGAGTAAATTATGGATCCTTAAAATTTTCCCTGCTCATAACATTCTAAAAGTTTATTATTTATTTTGCATTCATTTTGTGTCATGTTTACGTTGATATGCATTGCAATTAAATTGTAATGATGTTGTTCATTTGTCATTATAATATACTGTGTGTCAAGAGCATCATGTGTGTGTCCTGGGGCATCAAAATAAGGTCTTATCCACTAATAAATAGCATCATGTTACCATCATTATATCCTTGTGATATTGTATTCAATAAAAAACTGTGTTATGTGTTATGAAATGGTTGATGTAATCGCCCACAATTTTGATGCCATTCTTCCAAGAAGTTCCAATTGATCATTGGAAAGAGTGAAATTTGTATAACATAATGTGAGGAATCATAAGGACATTGTGAACAGAATGATAGAACCCGATGTGAAGAATCATACGGTAACTTGTGAAGGGGGGAGGGAAAGGAAACAAATCAAATAAACCAAGGAGGGAAAGATCTAAAGGAAAATGTAAAGGGAATATTCAAACTCCAAAGTTACTAGTAATACCTTTATCCTTTATCTCATTGATGGGAATACCTATTCCATGGCATGGTTCTTCTTTGCTCCACCTTCTAACATCTCTACAAGAATGTACTTTGAAGGTTTGGGCTGTCATTATTAATATTGGCCATATCTAATTTTTCCAATTTGGTAGTACCATAAATAATAATATCATATTTTGTATGATTTGATAAAGTCAAATCACATCACACTCGAATAACCAAGTATATTACAACAAGGGACTATACATACATCTCTATACAAGTATCCACTTAATCTTTATTTCAATCCTTCTCAAGTATTCAAAAAATCTAATTTGTTTGAAAGGAACTTTTTGAATTCTTATCTATACATAAACAATCATTTGAAATCAAAGTAACATGTTCTCATAGTGGTGATAATTTCAACAAATGCATGCATCTTAATATTCTTCTTATTATTTTTTCCATGTGGTTCATGGCTTCAGAGATCGGTGCTCACTACGTCAATGGAATATAATCCAATGGACCCACCCAAATGGGCCTGCCTTGTCGACATTATTTCGGTGCCTAACCCTGAAGGACCCAGAGAATTGAAACCTTGACCTCAACCATGCGCCGTCTCGATCTCGGAATATCCAACTAGCTAGCTACCCCTCGGGGCTTTCAATATTCTTATTATATAGAAGAAAGCATTTATTTCTCTAAGTGTGGATGAAACACTATCTATTTTACCAATTTATTTCTAAATGATGTTTCATGATTGTGTCAAATCATTTATGTGATACTTGAATTCCATTTTTTGGAGTCCTACCTAAAAAATCCATATTTTGAGCCCTATCGTCATGTTTGTAGATATATTTATATTGCATGGTTTAGTTGCGAGACTTGGTATGGGTGAACACAAATGGACGGTGGGATATAAAATGGTGAAGGATTATCTAACAAATGAATTTTAATGGATTAAAATATCACATCAAAATTGACAAACATATGCTTGATTACTCTGAGTCAAATGCTGTACGAGTTGTTAAAGATGTATACAATTACATTATTTTGAAAGACTTTAATACTAGCATTGAGCATATTATTCTAAATTGGATGAAAAATGTATCAACTTAGCTTGTTCTATATCATTGTGACTAATAGGTTTTATTAAGAGTTGTGATAAAAAATTGTTTGAAACAATACTAAAGTGTTTTATGAGTATAGAGATCTTCATAATTCAAGAATTGGTCTAATGTAGTAAATAGTTATTATTGAAGGTTGTGGATATGGGGAGATAATTACATCAACTTCATTTTAAGTTTCTTTTCTTACTGATTGGGTTGAAACTATGTCATAAAAATCATGACAATTTTTCATGCATGTACGATGCCAATAACTTCACAACATTTCAAAATGAATTGGAGAAAACAATGATTGACGCAAGAAAAACCCTCCCATTGGTCAAGCAAAGACTTATTTTCTTAATTTGGAAAGAAATTTCCAAAACAAATTCCACGGGAACAAGGATTGAGTTTAATTGGTTGGATGATAAAATACATGGTGTTGTCATCATAGACAATATTTTTTGATATAACTAGTAGTTTGATTGAATATATTTACACTGAAGCCGTTTCACAATGGAGACACAGTCTCAAAAGATTCCTTGTCTCCTTGTCGAATTGTATCTCAACACGTGTTTTCCCTTTTTTCTGTTTTTTACACAGGGTTTCTTAATTGAGTATTTCACGTCGTTTTTTTTCTTTTCCGTTTTCACGTTTTTATCAATCGGTGTGGAATTATGGTTCAAGATGTCAGAAATTGTAAGCCGAACAATTGAAAGGATTGCTTATATGGAAAATTTTTTATTTACCTCATTCTGGGCAGACTAATTTTTATTTATTTATCGAATTCCGGCGAGAGTAGGATACTAGGTATTTATTTATATAGATGATATATATTTTGTGTGTATATCTAACTTCCCCATCATTTAACGAGTATGATGATGGGCTTAGTGCCAAGAGTATAATATTGGAAGTAGGGGGGATGAAACTATCGTAGGTGCTAATAGAGACCCAATAATGGAAAATGACACATTATCTAAATTATTCCTCACTTTATCAATATCATATTCATTTGGATCTCCAGGGAATGAGCATTACAATTTTGAAAGTCACCATCAAGAGCAGAATTCAAACTGCAAATCACCTTCTTCATATTTTGTCGCTGCAATTCGGAAGAAAGCCATGACATAAGAGGTACTTTCCAACGTTTAATCTTCCAGATGTGATAGTGTGATATCAGAGCATTGGTTGTAGCATTGGGCCTCAATGGGCCAATTTGAGTAGTTGATAGAGTCAAGATTACCCTCTAGTCAGCAGAGGAAAAAAGAGAAAGACATAGAAGAATCCCCCCCCAAAAAAATTTCTAAGTGATTTTGAAGTTGTTGTGTCGGCTGAACTAGCCGAATGGTGCAGATACCAAACGGCTGAGTGGAGCCGACGAAGCTTGCAGTGATCGTGTCAGTGTGAAATTCTAAGTTGAGCAAACAAAGAAGGAAGAAAAATTAAGTTTTCAAAATTTTCTAAGTATAGAAAAATTATAAGGCAAAGAAACTTCTGATTTCCAGAGTCCGAGGTCAGAAAGCGGAAGTCGGAAGTGCAGAAAAGGATAAGGTCGAAAGTTAAGTTTTTCGATTCCCAAGTTCCACACTGAAGGGAGGAAAGGTGGAATGCAGAACCATGTATAAACTTTCCATTGTTTGATAGTTTTCTGAATTCTAAGTTCCAAAGGCGGAAGGTGAAACTGCGGTTGAAGAAATTCGTTGATCGATATGTTTCCGATTTCTGAGTTCCGAAGGAAGAAAGTGGAAAGTGGAAGGTGGAAGGCAAAAGGCAAAAGAATGACAATTCACTTCGTCGAGCCTTTGAGTTTCCTACTTTTGAGTTTCGAAGGCTGAAATTGGAAGGCAGAAGGAGGGAGGCACAAGTGCGAAGGGCAGAAGGAAAAATACTAACAATTCACTTCATCGAGCCTTTGAGTTTTCAACTCTTGAGTTCTGAAGTTAGAAAGGGGAAGTACAGAAGGCAAAAGGCAAACGACTGACAATTCACTTCGTCGAGCCTTTGAGTTTCTGAATCCCGAGTTGCAAAGGCAGAAAGCGGAAGTGTGGAAGGCAGAAAGCGAAAGTGTGGAAGGCGGAAAGCGGAAGTGCAGAAGGCAAAAGGTAGAAGACTAACAATTGACTTCGTCGAGCCTTTGAGTTGCCAACTCCCAAGTTTCGAGGTCGAAATGGCGGAAGGAAAAGTGCGGAAAGGATAAGTTCAGTGCAAAAAAGCTGTTTTCGGTCGCTGAAGTTATCTGTCAAGGGCGGAATGAATATTATAGTGGTTCCTAAGCTTGATAAATCAAGCCTATTTTTTAGTGGGATTTATAGGTACCAGAAAGTTGAAAATGGTCGTGAATTTATGCGCCAGATTGCGCGAAATCGAAAAATTTACAAAAAAAAAAATGAGGGCACTGCCCTCAACTCGCCCTTGACCCCCGTTGTCCCTATGAGAATAGCTACATGAATTGATGTAACTACACAAAATTGATGAGAAAACTGCAAATAGCCTCAGAGAAAGCGTATTCATGGTGTTCTAAGCTCTGCAAAATGATGGAATAGCCTACGTGAATTGATGTAACTACCAAAATGATGGAATAACCTATGTGAAGTGATGGTGTGCTAATTATCATTTTGATTTTATGGTTCAAAAATATATTTAGAGATTTTGTATAAGTCAAAGTAAAATCATTTTAATGATTTTAATTCCTACATTATATTATTTATCTTAATCTTGTATTTCTTATTTTAAAGATTAAATTTTATTTTTGTTTGGATAAATTAACTAAATAATTTAAGACTAAATTCAAGAGAAGTATTGGTACGTTTAATGATAAAAATTAGAGATTCAATCAAAACAATGTGTCAGAACAAGCGTTATTTTGTGGTAAAAAAATCATTCATTGACATTATAAAATTCATTTTAAACCTCGAATGATTAAAAGTTTGATGAAAAATGCTTTAACCAATAAAAACATAATCTAACGTTAATCTAATCATGAAAAAGATTTGGATACAAATCTTGTTGATTTGTGTGAAGCGACCTAGGTAATTGTTACTATAATTTTAAGTTCTTTTAAAGGTATTTTTATTATTATTTAAAAAAAAGATTTATTATATTTTTTTTATAAATAAGTTGAGAATGTATATATTAAAAAGTTAACTTCCTAATTTCCACAAATGTTTGATATCAAATGTATATCAAACACTACTTAAACATTCAGCCATGGCTGGTTCATGAGGAACACCACTTAGTGAGTCCTCAAAATTTCAACCCTCTCTTAGTGAGCCCAAATCAAGTGCGATAACTCATTTTTGCAAGGAGATTTCACAAAGTGCACAAAGTTTTTATGTAGTTAAATTTTTAAATTTTGTTAATTTTGCTGATGTGAGTCACTGTGAGTTTTCCTACTATGTCAAAAGTCAAACCTAAATAAGTTGAAGGTAGGTTATATGTATATTATTTATACGTATTTCCATGTAGACTCTTTTTAGTTGGTAATACAAATTTATTAAAATTGGGGCGGGGAAAGAAAAAGATAGAGATTGGGGTGGAGAGAGAGAGGATAGGGTTTAGGGATAATTAGGGAAATTAAAGAGAAAGAGAGGTATATGATGTGAGGAGAGAGAAAGAAAGAGAGATTGCAGGTGGTTAGTGGTAGGAGAGGGTGATTAGGACGGAGATAGAGCGGGGAGAGAGAGAGGGAGAGAGAGAGGCAGAGGGAGAGAGTGAGGGAGAAAGAGGGAGATAGAGGGGGGAGAGATAAGGGAGGAGAGAGGGACAGGAGAGAGAGAGAGAGAGAGAGAGAGAGAGAGAGAGAGAGAGAGGGGCCAGGGGGAGAGAGAGAGAGAGAGAGGGGGGAAGGGGAAGAGGGAGAGAGAGGGGGGAGAGGGGCAAGGAGAGAGGGAGAGAGAGGGGTGAGGAGAGAGCAGAGGGGAAGAGATATGTTGATCCTCTGATCAGGGTTGTCATTGACGTATTTAGTCATGAATGTCTTGAGGTAAAACCTTAGTTGTAAGTCGGGTCAGTAGTACCCACAAAAGTATTATTAAAATGTAATTTTCCGTCTCCCAAAGTAAGTCAGAAAGGTTCAGTTGCGGAAAGACTCAATATTTTTACCGTCTTGGCATTTCTTTGCACATCTCGGTGCAAATGCTAGTTAAGAAAATCCATCTTTAAGAGGATTTACGTGTCACAATGATATGTTATTTTAATATTTAAGTAAATTTTGATAGGGTGTTTTGGTATTTTTTTTATATAAGGAAATGTATTTTATTTCTTATTCAGGGAAAATCATTTTTTATTTATTATAAATTAAGTTTCTTTTATGTTAATAAAAAAACCTTAGAACATATTTAAGAAACTAACTTAATTTAAGTAATTGTTAATAAAATTGTAATTGCAATTTTTATTTATTTTTTAATTACATGCACTTTATTTTTATATTTCAATCCCATCTTATTTCAATTTTATGGGATTGATAATACCTTCATATCCTAAATCACAAACTTTTCATTCCCTAAATATTTAAGCATTTTCAAAATATGTATCTTGTAATAGTATTTTGAGAGATTTATATTATAGAGTAGGCATTTGGGTTTTTAAAGCTAAAGAGTAAAGGAGGATGAACACCATATTCAATGAAATATCTAGAAATAGGGACTTGTTTTCCTTATCTTCACCCTTCTTGGCTTCACCATCATCTTTGGATATATCACCAGCCTAGATCCAAATCCTAGGTTCTATCAAGCGCCTAGAGAGATCAAATCTCTCGAGGTGCAAACCTCTCCTCAGGTATTGCAAGCAAGGAGCTATTCGAGGAGAGGTTTGCACCTAGGGAGATTTGATCCATCTAAGGGCTTGATAGAGCCTAAGATTTGGATATAGATTGGTAATTATGATTATGCTATTATGTTGAACAACAATGGACCTAGTTAGTTAGTATAATTTCTTTTTCTCCAATTGTTGTCTTAAAAAAATAAATATAGAAGAATGGTTATTTTTAGAATTCAAAATTCACATTGTTGTTATATAATAATTTGTAACTTAGCTCGTATGTTGCAAATGTATTTCAGCTGGAATAAAAAGATTCACTCACAGGTAATTACAATCATTAGGAGAGATTAGTTTCATCTCTCCACCAATGACGCTTTTGCATTGAAATTTCAAATTTTGTTATAGAAAAATCAAACTTAAGTGTCTACGGCTAGTAGCAACGAATTTCAAATGAATTAGTTGTGTTCAACTACATTTAGAAATGTGCCAGAAACAAAATCTATCATTAAATAAATATAGTACGTTGATGTTAAAAATTCTGAAGTTTGAATGGTAATTTTGAATCATGGATAGAGGAAACAGTAGAGAGAAATAATTCTGCGAGTTAATTTGGAAAACAAAACTTAAGGGACCAGCTAGGTTACCATCTCATCACTTTTTCCCATTTCCGTGTATGTTTCAATAAAAGAGGAATATGTAAAGCGCATGGATAGATTGAAACTGAAAATCTGGATCATAAACATTATTTAACCCCAAAAAATGGCAAGTGCCTTCTACAATTGGATGTCAATTGAAATATGAGATGAGGTGTATGGATCCCATCCATGAATGAACATAACGTCTTCTTTAGAGGATACACCTGCTTGAGTTGCTTAATCATCATTAACTAAGGATTTCTTGGTATCATCAAGAAGGTGGCGAAAGCATGAATGTTTTCAATTCTAGTTCTAGTGCTACTGAATTGCTCTTCTGCTTATGTCTGCAATTTGCAGCCATTTGACGTTGTAGCTTCTTGATCACACAGAGACGGGGCAGGAGCAGGCAACGTGCATGGTGCGGTTGTGGCAGATGATACCCTTAATCTTTCCTCAATCGCCTTCTGCATGACAGCTTCTGAAATCTCACGAGGCAACTGTTCATGGATAGGGTTGAGAGCGACAGTCAGTCCATGAAAGAAAAAGCGGTAGTTTTTGTAGAGACCAAGGAAGTAGACGGACACACTGTTAACCAGGGAATGTGTATGAGTGGCCTGTGGAGGAGATGAGTGTTTCAATTTTAATCATGTGAAGAGCATTGGCTAAGAGATGGTAGACGAACCTTCTTAGACCATGGAAATTAAGCATATCTTATAGTTTCCATAGACCACTAAGACTAACGGTAAGAGTATATCCATTCCCAGAAAGTTATCATTTTATGTTGTATCTGCATAAGGGATTCGCCTACTACTGCAATGCCTGTAACTTCAACATCCATTCTTGTTGTGGTCTGTTGAGGGAGGGGAGAAGGGTGTGTTGCGCAGGCGGGGAGATGAGGTCGTAGAGGGAGGGGAGGAGGGAGATGAGCTGCTCACTAGATGCTGAGTGAGGGGAGAAGGGGAGGTTGCGGAGGAGGGAAGGGTTGGACAAGAAGAGTGGCTTTAATATATGGTGTTTATATAGTTATTGAATGAAAATACAACTCTTTTTATTTTATTAATAGTTGACATAAAGATTTTTTATTTCTTATTTTTCTTTTGTTGCAAACTGTTACAGCTGATTTTACCACACATAGTGGATCACACCTTTATGGCCTTCTCTGTCCCTCTGGAGACTCTTTAGACCCCATGGACCATTTGTGTACCTTTGATGTTTCTAAGATCATCCCTAAAAACATGCAATAATTGCCATACACGACTTTTAATCCTTTTCTCGCGCATATACACGGATTTGACCCTTAAACCCGCATACATTAGGATGTGTGCAAAAGGCCGAATGATTTTGGAGTTTTCCTTAATGTGGATCTGATTCACTTGTCTCTTGGCCTTCCATAGGCCTTGAGATCGCTCGCATTCGACCTTCCATTACCCCATTGAAGAGCTATATAAGGAACCCTTTGGATACATTGAAATGAGAGGAATTGAAGAGCAAAAAAACTATAGTCCATTGTTGTCAGAGCTTATACTTGAGTCTGCCTCCCTTTGTCCCTTGGAGCACTTTGTGTTCTTCCCAAGATTTCATTTTGCTTGTGAGCTTGCTATCAAGAGATGGAGGATTGAAGTGGTGGAGGCCCAAGTGGGGGACTCAGTTTCTCCGATTCGCAGACGTGCCGACAGAGGTTGTCACTATTGTAATCTCTGTTTTATATCAATAGAAATATCTTTTCCTGTCCAATAATGTGTATTTGATCCATGGATGCTTTTAAATGCTTATATGTTATTGATTATATATGCTAGAGTAGGTCTAACACAATTATATATAGCATGGTTGTCTTGTTCGCTAAATGTTGAGGAAGCAAATTGCTGATACAAGCAAGAGTGGGAAAGCTCAACGGGGATCTACATCAACCGTCCGAAATAAGGTACGAATCAAGATCCTTTAGTGTTAGATGTTTGGATTCTCTTGCATATAGGGAACGATTGATTTCTGGAGTTAATCTGTCTGTTGTGGTACCCCAAGCCATAGGAATTTCTCTCCGTAACAGAATTCGCGACTCCGCTAGGGAGTTCCTAGTCAATTTTCCTTTGGGTGTTTTCATCGGCATTCAATGTTCTTGAATTGCTCCGATTTATCTATTTTTGAGTTGGGTATGGGGGCATGTTTTCCTGGTAGTGTCTGATAGGAGTGAATTTTGTCTCAGCTTATCTATTTGCCTTCATTTTTATCTCTTTTTCTTTCTATATGCAAATTTTTGCCTCACAGTCGTGTGTACACGTGGTTTTGATTGAGATATCCACGTATATACGCGGGTTTTCTTCACATAGTCGCGTATGCCCTGAGTTTTTCCTTTTAGAGGAAGATTGAGTGTTGCTGGGTGAAATTTGATGATTGTTGAGTCTCCTTAGATGCTTCTAGAGTCTGTATACACCTTTGTTTCTGACCAGAGACACTTTTTAGGGTAATTTTTTTTTAAGAATGTTCTTGTCATTGCATTTTAGATTTTTTGTTTTGGGATTAGTGCATTAGGTCTCTTTTACCTTAGTGCTTTGCATGGGTGCTGTTTGATAGTGCTTGCAGAGTCTGGGGCTGGTAGAGTTATTCTTTTTCTTTATTATCTCATTTTTATTCAAAAAATCCAAAAATATTTGCTTCTTTGCATCATTATGCATCATTGCACTGTGCATTTGGCATGGTACTTGCACTAGGTTTGATTAGAGAAGTATTAGCCAGGATTTCATATAGGAATGATTGCATTTGTCATTTGAAGAAAATTTTGCATTTCACGTAGTAGCATGCCATATTTTTCATTCGACACAATGCATTTGCATTGATTGTTAGGTGTGCATTTTACTTCATGTTGTGTCATAACACCATTGGTTGCACGATCATCTACCTCTTTGAGTAATAAGCTAAATAAAATCAACGCTTAATTAAAATGGATTACACTATTTTATTTTATAGGGTACACCAACAAGATTAGTTTTTAGGGTCTTGGAATAGTTCATTGTGAGTAAATTCTCCAATACCACTAAACAACAACATGTATGTGTCTGTCCAAGTGAGAGTGTGAAATTCCTTGGTATAATTAGTGTTTCTTGGGATCCTCCTCTTACAAGGGAGTTAAGCACAAGGCAGTGTGAGCGGTTATTGATTGGGATGACCCATAGTCATAATTGAGTAGCACCGGAGATATTTCCAGGATTGTATTCATATATGGGGGCTCTTTCGAGAGTTTCAGGCTTTGCTACCCTGCCCATACGGTCAATCCCGCCTGTGACTGTCCGCCTGAGCATTGATTATATTGAGGTGACCTTAGTTTCCTTACCTAGGTTATCAAGGGATTACTTCGTAGGGGTTATTCTACAGGTGTCCTAGCCAGGTTGGGGTCGGACAACACAATCTTTATATGCGTTGAAGCTGAGGGCCACAATAATTGGTTACGAACCTCCGCTTGTTGTGTATGGGAGTCTCAAGCCTCTCCTAGGTGAAACATACCTGCTTCATTTGGGAGCTCACATATCTTACCCTTCTTTTCTCGTGATTGGCTTTAGATTATAGAGGTATATGCTCTGTGCACGCTATCTTGCTTAGGGTTTGCATAATTAGAAGAGTCTTTTTCATTTTTTGAGTCATTGTGGATTTGGGTGCGGTACTTCGCCATTCTCATCATTTAGCAGGACTTCCACCTTCTACATCTCCTCCTCCTTTGGGAGAGAGAAATAGACAGTCCAGGTGGACTACTTCTCACATTGATTCACACATGATGGGAGATCATGAAGATGAAATTCCTGAGTTGTCTTCTCCACCTTATGAGGTTAGGGATGTTAGTTTTTCAACATTAAGGTAGCATTATTAGGATCTTTAACTGTCAAAATAACAAGTACAACAATCAAACACAAGAGACAATGAACACAATGTTTTTCCTCGAGGAAACCATAAAGGATAAAACCCTACAACTTCCTCAGAGATAGAATCAGCGCCAAAACAGTAAAAGCCCAAAACAGTAAGTGATCTCTCGACAGCAGTAATCTTCTTCTTGTCTAGCCCCAGTGTCTTCTCCTTCCTCAACTATGCACTACACTTGAGTGTGTATGAGTTGTGTGATAAATAGAGACTCCAGTTCTCTATTTATACTAATCCCGACATGACTAAAACCCTACCAGGGTCGACCTCTACTAGGAGAGTCTAATAACCCTAGTGCTCCGAAACTGCGGGGACTTTAACCCTTAGACAATCGGAGGGTTACCCACAATGACTTGACATGACTTGTTTACATTATTGATCCTCCCGATCGGAACATTGAGGCATGACAACATGACTCAATTACATTATAGATACATCTCGGAATAAACATCGAGTTACAATACATAAGATACATAGATGAATACATTCCGAAGTTACAAATACATCAACACTCCCTCTTAAATAGGAAGGTATTCTTTCGACACAATTTTCAGTACTGGTCTTCTTCTCTGTATCAACTGGATCATCTCGTCATCTGCATCTTCAAGACTTCTTTGTCTTCAAGTCATCTTCGTCTTCAAGTCATCTTCATCTTTGGATCTGGATCATCTCTTGATATGGATCATCATGGGACATCATCACTGGATCTGGATCATCACTGGGCATCATCAGTGGATTTGGATCATCACTCGATCTGGATCATCACTGCTGGATCATCATCACTAGATATTGATCATCACTGGATATGGATCATCACTGGCCATCATCACTGGATCTGGATCATCACAGGTGCTATCTCACGATTCTTCTCGTCACAGGAAGTTCTATAGAGCCATCCCTTTTTCATGCTAGTTGTAGGCCTAGCCTCCATGTAGGTTTTCTTCAATGCTTATATCTGACACTAATTCAGAATGGCCTTCCCAACACCTACATCTGACCTACTCGTCAGAAAGGCACGCCCAACACTCACATCTGATCATGTAGGAACCAATCCTATAATCATATCAGAAAGACCCAGCACTCACATTCACCAGTATGATAGGAACTCAAACTACTATCATCTCTGAAAAGGCTCAGCACTTACAACCACCAGCATGATAGGAACTCAAACTACTATCATCCATGGAAAGGCACAACACTCACATCCACTAGCATGGTAGGAACTCAAACTACTACCATCTGTGGAAAGGCACAACACTTACAATCACCAGCATGGTAGGAACTCAAACTCTTACCATCTGTGAAAAGGCACAGCACTTACAATCACCAGCATGATAGGAACTCAAACTACTATCATCTGTGAAAAGGCTCAACACTTACAACCACCAGCATGATAGGAACCCAAACTACTATCATCTATGGAAAGGCCATTGCACTTACATATGATCATGTGGGAACACATCCCTCAGTCACATCAGAATGGCTCTCAGTCCTAGACTGAGGATTCCTGGTACCTCACCAGGTAACTCCATTCAAAGAATGGCGGTAGCCCTTATATCTGACACCAAGTCAGAATGGCTAGCACTCACATCTGACATGGGAAAAACCTAATCCTTTAGCCATGATAGAATGGCTCAGCCCTTACATCTGATCAAGTGGGAACACATCCCTCTATCACATCAAAATGGCCATGCACTCATATCTGATCATGTGAGAGAACATCTCACGGTCATATCAGAACGACCCTCAGTTCTACACTGAGTTTTCCTGGTACCTCACCAGGCAGATCCATTCAAAGAATGGAAATAGCCCTTATATCTGATCATGTAGGAACCAATCCTATAGTCATATCAGAATGGCACAACACTCATATCTGACATGGAAGGAACCAATCCTCTCACCATAATAGAATGGCTCAGCCCTTATATCTGACCTACTCGTCAGAATGGCTATGGATCTCAGCACTCATAGCTGACATGGAAGGAACCAATCATGGATCTCAACACTCATATCAATCAAGGCTTTGAATTCCTTGAATTTGTTGAATACTTTGTCTTTGTTCTTCATGAAGTAAACCCATGTCTTCCTAGAAAAATCATCAATAAAAGAAACATAATATGCATACCCGCTTAGTGAGCTTGATGACATATGACTGCATACATCAGAGTAGATGATTTCTAGGATTCCTTTGGCTTTGCTTTCACTACTTGAAAATGTCTTCTTTGTAATCTTCTCTTTCGCACATCCTTTGCAGACCCCATCATGTTTTGCTTGGATTTTTGGAAGACCTTCAATGGCTTTGCTTGTAATAGGTAGTGCTCTATAATGCACATGTGCAAGCCTTCTATGCCAAAGTTCATTTGGCTCTACCGTGTCATAGACCAATGCTTGTTCTGGATGGCCCTTCAATTTATACAATCCTCCTTCTTGTTCTCCAATCACTACCGCATCATCGATAGTCTTTCCTTTTGGCCACATGATGACTTGACCATCTATGAATGCAACCCACATTCCTTTTGCATCCAATGCTGATATGGAGAGAAGGTTCTTCTTGAGTCCTGGTACAAACAATACTTCCTTCATTGTTAGAGACTTACCCGAGTCTAGTTTATAGGAAGATTCCCCACTACCTTTTATTGGATATTGGTAGTCATCTCCTAGTTTCACCTTGTGAGGTGATTCATGTTCTGACAGTCTTACAAAGGATTCCTTGAATCCAGTCATATGTTTGGAAGCCCCACTATCTATAAGCCAATCATCACTACCATGAGTAATGTTACCTGTGAGAGAGGAAATCAAAACATATTCATCCTCGCTTGAAAAATCTTTACTTTCATATCTGGTTCTTTTCTTGGATGGTTCATCACCCTCTGCAGCATGAGCATGATGTCTTGTTTTGTTCCCCTTCTTCTTATGAGAGTGGACCTTGTTCTTAGGACAGTCTTTTGCAAAATGTCCTTTTTCATCACATGTATAACATCTCAATCTAGATAGGTCCTTTCTATTGTTATCCTTAGAATAAGAGTTCTTACCTTTGGAGTAATGAGGATTTCTTCTTCCCTTCTTGGAGTGAATTGTGAGGGCTTGATCTTCACTTCCCATATTCTCTTCCCGAGCTACTATCCGAGCTTCTTCTTGAGAGCATTCTTCCCATAGTCTGCTGGACTTGACTAACTTCTTTCTTGCACGGATTCCTTGGATGAATGAATCCCATGACCTAGGGAGTCCATTTAGTGTTGTCATCACAATCTCTGCATTCTCCACTTCTTCATCTATAGCTTATAATTGTTCCTTGATCTGAGAAACCCTTGTGAAGTAGGAATAGATAGTCTCTGCATTCTGAATCTTCACATTCTTTAGTTGACTCCTCAGAGTCATCTTCTAGTTTATGTTCTTCCCTTCAAACAAATTGGTTAGGGCATCAAACATAGCTTTAGGTGTCTTGAGAGAGGACACCTAAGGTATAACGTGATCCTTGATAGAATCATCAATGATCCTTTTTGCCATAACCATCTTCTTCTTATGTAAGGCCTTTGCCTCATCTCCCTTTGGAACTGGAACCTCCTCATGGATGTAGGAGTCTAACTCATTCTCTTCCAGGACCAGGGAGATCCTATACTTCTAGGCTCAGACGTTTTTAGCTCCCTCAAGCTTTTCATCAAGCTTGGTATGGTGAGACATCTTAAACTGAGAACCTCAAATGGAAATACAAAAGATTTAGATTTTACCAGGTCAAGATGTTTTGGATTTGGAGCTGAAATCCCGCAGTACTGAAATAGGAGCAAATTAGGGTTTTGCTTTTCCCGAGATCTATCCACCCAAATGATTTGAAAATTGTCCCTAACTTTGATTTTGGGTAGGAGATCAATCCAGGCCTGGGCTCACTGAAAAATTCTTCTTCTGTGAAAAGCCCTAATTTTCGGTAGTAGTGACAGGTCCAAAACTAAAAAACCTCAGAATTGGATTCTGCTTCGACAGAAAGATGCGCCATAAGGAGGAAAGTTATTCCACCTTACTTTTGCTAAAAATATATGGAGGAAGATCCACAAACTAGGAAGCCCTAGTTCCCGCAGCTGCACAATGTCTTCTTCTCAGTTTAGCTCTGATACCATGTTAGTTTTTCAACATTAAGCTAGCATTATTAGGATCTTTAACTGAGAGAATAACGAGTACAACAATCAAACACAAGAGACAATGAACATAGTGTTTTTCCTTGGGGAAACCATAAAGGAGAAAACCCCGCAACTTCCTTAGAGATAGAATCAACACCAAAACAGTAAAAGCCCAAAACAGTAAGTGATCTACCGACAGCAGTAATCTTCTTCTTGTCTAGCCCCGGTGTCTTCTCCTTCCTCAACTATGCACTACACTTGAGTGTGTATGAGTTGTGTGATAAATAGAGATTCCAGTTCTTTATTTATACTAATCCTGACATGACTAAAACCCTACCAGGGCCGACCTCTACTAGGAGAGTCTAATAACCCTAGTGCCCCGGAACTGCGGGTTGTTTTTACCCTTAGACAATTGGAGGGTTACCCACAATGACTTGACATGACTTGTTTACATTATTAATCCTCCCGATCGGAACATCGAGGCATGACAACATGACTCAATTACATTATAGATACATCCCGGAATAAACATCAGGTTACAATACATAAGATACATAGATGAATACATTCCAAAGTTACAAATACATCAACAGGGGAAGAAGATCCTACTCCTATGTATGATCCTTCACCTGATATACCTCCACACTCTAGGTATGATCCCTCATTCACAGGTCGCCGGTATTGGATGTCGGGCGACGAGACTCATCATGAACCTGTGAGCACTAGTTATGTTAGTTATGGCATGTCTGGTATCCTTGCACATGATTCGGCACACCATGTCGAGTCGAAGTTTGAACCTAACACTATGCCTGAGGGCACTCCTATTCCTTTCCACGTGGAGAGATCTGGGAGCACGAGTCACATTGCACCCTCCATCTTGGCGGTGGAGGCTACATCACATGTTCATCCTAGACCTGGTGTTAGTAGTCCTATTCGGATACCAAAACCAAGACGAGTGACTATAGGGAGTACCACTTACATCACTTCACATGTCCCTTCGTCCTCTATTCCTATTTCTTCGAATGCTATTCCTCCCCCTCATTCACGTGGTCCTTCAGGCTAGAATGTCGCTACTTTTCATGTTCGTACTGCTGCTACTCGTCTAATCATGTCTTAGAGTCAAGTACCTCCTGTTGTCTCGGGAGGGTATATTCCTACTTCTAGAACGTCCTATGGTCTATCGCAGGGAGTTCCCCATATTCCTACTTATGGATTTTCTCATGGGACATCCCATGGGACATCTTATGGAGCTTCTCATGGACAATATTATGGACCGCAGTATGGACAGAGTTATTCACCTTATGGGTACGGGTATCAACAACCCGCTTACTCCCCGAATTATGGCTTTGTAGCTCCAAATAGTCAAGGTACATCACATTATGGTGCTTCCATGACACCCTACACAGGTCAAACGGGAGGAGGATACTATGGCCATGGCCATGGTGGTTACAATAATCAGTCTTATGTGAAGCAAAAATATCAGGGAGCGTGGCATCGACCTGCTCAACCTAAGCTCCCTTTCCTCGCAATGTTAAATTTACCTGACTTGTCGAGACTAATGAACGATCCAGTATCTCATTTCCCGGCTTGGCCAGCTATCCCTACCAAGCTTCCCTTGGACATTCCCAAATTTGAGGGAAAACCAAGAGAAGATCCTAGTGAACATGTTACTACATTTCACCTTTGGTGCTCTTCTAATTCCTTGCACGATGATTCGATCCATTTAAGGCTGTTTCAATGCACCCTCACCGGGTTTGCAACGAAATGGTACATAGAGTTACCTAGGGGGGCATTTATTTTGTTTGATGAACTAGCTATGAATTTTCTCAATCACTTCCAACTACCAGTGCATTACGACGTTGGTACAGAACTCTTGTCAACATTTCAGCAAGACAAAGCCACACATATCTCGGACCATATCCAAGAGTGGCGTAGACAGAAGAGATTGATTAAAGCTTTCATACTGCTGGAATTTCTCCTCGAGTGGTTCCTTAAATCATTACTACCTTATATAGCAAATGATGTTTCTACATCTGGAGTTTAGAACGAGGAACAAGCCATTTTTAGGGCACAGGAATTGGATTTGATTTATGCTCAATCCGGATTTTTTTATGAGATCATTCCTAACGCTCCGTGTTCTAGTTTCGACCCTAAGGTAAAACCTGGACCACATGCTGATGGAATTGTTGGTTGTACGAGTACCAAACCTGTGGATTTAGTTGTGCAACAGGTGAGTCAATTGTCTATCAACCAATCTACCTCGGGACGAACCACAACTTCGTCTCAACCCACCCAAATGGTGAATGTGCTTTCGGTGCAATTGTCGGACCATAAGGGTAACCATCAACCCGAAAGGAATAAGAAAAAGGGTAAGAACAATCGTAAGGGTGGGAATAGGAATGAAAATGCCAATTTTAATGACAATAACGCTCGCAGTGCTGGGGGGGACAAGCAGTGTAAACATAAGGTTAAGTTTCCTTGCAAGTTGTGTAAGGATGACCACCTCACTCACTTGTGCCCTCGTATGGAAGACACCTTGAGATTTATAGCACAGGGCCCAGCTATGCTGACCAACCCTTTACCACATAATCAAAACATGAACTCGAGGACCCATGATCAATCTAGTGGAGATCAAGATCCGCTGGAAGCCAGTAGTGGTCATGGTTGCATCAACATGGTGTGTGCTACTAAGGTTGTGACTCATGCGAAGGACTATGGTTCGTCACAACCAGACCTTGGAAAGGAACCTGCTCCACCTGGGAGTCCTTTGCGTATTGAAAACTCTGTGGATAAACCTAAAGTCACACCTCACATTCCTAAGGGAGTCCTAAAGAATTCGGTACACAATCCTAATGCCCGAGCCACCCATAACTATTCTGTTGTAGAGGATTTGGGCCACACTCCTTCTGCGATGTTTGCACTTGAAGTACTTCAGAGTTGTCCTTCGCAAAGGAAGGCTTTGCTTTTTTCTCTTGGTGTTAATGATGATAACTCTTCCTTCGTCATCAAATTTGAAATCGTGGGACTATAGCCTCGCTTGCTTTACTATGTGTCTCTCTTGATTCATGTAGAATGTCTTAACATGATCGTCAAATGCACTGTGATTGACGAAGATGTTGTTGCTTCCGTGATGTCTTTGTTGTGTTGGAAGGGTTTGGGTTCCCCTGAGTTGTCTAAATCTGCTACCATGTTGACTGCTTTTGATGGTAGATCGTTTTGGCCACACAGAATTCTTCCTTCTCTTAAGGTCTGTTTGGGAGGGAAGACCGTCGTGATTGAGGTGGTTGATGCGCCCCTTGATTACAATCTGTTACTGGGTAGGAATTGGATGTATAGTATGAAAGCCATAGATTCTTCTCTATTTTGATTTGTATGCTTTTCAATTAATGGGAAGATTGTTACGATTGATCAAACATCATTCAAAAATCTGAGTGTTACTGCATCATTGGGAGCTTCTATCCCGATTATCGATCATTCTTAGTCGACAACTGGGAGTGTGGGTGTTGGCATGTATCCATCCCTTATGGGAACCTTTGGTTGTCCTGCACCCATTCTTATGATCGGGTCTAGTTCCAGTGGAGCTTCGTCTTCATTGAGTTTGGTGTCTTTTCGCACTTCCCATATGGAAGTTCCTTGGATCCTTCCTACACCGAGTCCTTCGAGTAAGCCTATCGAAACAGACGTGCCGTTTCCTGCAGCAATGATAGCATTTAAAGTGAATCTTGAATGTGTTGCAGATCCTAGTCCTTCCTCTTCGCGGACGGAGGAAGGGGACCCATATGTGCTTCCTGCATGGGCAGTTAAGTATTCTCATGCACATGATTTCCTTGATAGTGTTTTTTTGTCAGATGAAGCTATTATTAAGGCCATGTCTAGGGTTGAGCCACCTTGGGAAGAGTTACATCATAGATCTTATTTTCTTCCCGAGCTTGAGCATTTGGAGTGTGAAGACTTTAGGGAGATTCTTAGTGAGAGAATTGGTAGTCCCATGGTTCCATTGCGCTCTCCTGGTCCGATGGCTGATGGAAACATGGCGAATATATCTCCTACCATCCCTATCAATATCTCTCACGATCCTAGCAAGATTGAGAATGTCTATATTGGGGCAGAATGTTCCCATGCTGAGATTCAGGAGTATACCGAGTTGTTCAAATATTTTTATGATATATTTGCTTGGTCATACGAGGAAATGCCAGGTATCGACCCTCGCATTATTGAACATGAAATTAAAACTTATCCCAATGCTAAGCCTGTTCGACAACGCTTGCATGCGGTGAATCCTAGAAAAGCACCCGCAATTAAGGTTGAGATAGAAAAGCTGTTAAATACTGGTTTTATCTATCCCGTTCCCTTGACGGAGTGGGTTTCAAACCCTGTTCCGGTTGATAAGAAGCAGGGAGCGATCCGTATATGCATTGATTTCCATGACTTGAATCGTGCCTATCCTAAGGATAATTTTTTCACACCATTTATTAATCAAATTTTGGATAAGTGTGCATGAAGCGAGGTATTTTCCTTTATGGATAGCTTTTCCGGATACAATCAGATACAAATCAAACCCGAGGACCAACATAAAACTGCATTTATTTATCCTTGGGGTACCTTTGCATATCGAAAGATGCCTTTCGGCCTTAAAAATGCCAGAGCCACATTTCAACGGGCTATGACCTTGATTTTCCATGATCTCAAATCGATTATTGAAGTCTTTTTGGATGACCTTGCTGCTCATTCTCGTCAGAGGATGCGTCATTTCTACCATTTGAGATTAGTGTTCAAAGTATGCCGCCATTATTTGGTTAGGTTAAATCGTCATAAATGCATATTTTGCGTGAAGTCTGGTCGCTTGTTAGGGTTCATTGTCTCCAAGGAGGGTATAAGAGTCGATCCCTTAAAGGTTGAGGCAATACTTCAATTGTCTCCCTCGAGAAACATTAGACATCTTCAATGTTTGCAAGGCATGACAAATTTCTTGTGGAGATTCATGGTTAATTTTGCCAATTTGACTAAAGGCCTTATGCGTCTTTTGAAGAAGGACACTACCTTTTGCTAGGATGAGCGAGCCCAGGAGTCCTTTGATGCGCTGAAACGAGCCTTATCATCGGCCCCCGTGATTAGTCCACCCGACTATAGCCGTGACTTTTTTCTTTATGTGGCCGCGTCCATGGAGACGATTGGTATGGTTTTGGTTCAAGAGGATGAGGAGCTCCATGAGCATGTCGTATATTATTTGAGCCGAAACCTTGTAGATGCAGAGATCTGTTATTCCCATGTGGAGAAACTTGCCTTAGCTACCGTTCATGCGGTTCAAAGATTGAGACACTACATTCTCCTTTGCCAGACCTTGGTGGTAGCCCACGTCAATCCATTTCAGTTCATCCTCTCTAGAAGGATGATCGGGGGAAAGTATAATAAGTGGATTGTCATCTTGCAAGAATTCGATCTTGAGTTTGTTTCGGAAAAATTGAAAAAATCATTGATTTTTGCGGAGCTTATATCTGATTTCCCAAGTGAGGAGGAGGAGGAAGTTTGTGAAGATACATTTGTCGATGAGCACATTTTCCTGATCTCAATTTTGGATCCATGGTATGAGGATATCATCATATATTTACAAACATTGTAGGTCCCTACTTACCTTTCATGGGATGAACGACGACGGTTACATCACGTATCCAAGAACTACCTTATAGTGGATAACACATTGTACCGCCATGGGGTAGATTCCATTTTACGTCATTGTTTAACTCATGAGGAGGCTGAGCTTGTTCTGAATGATTGCCACGAAGGGGCGTGTGGTGGTCATTTATCTGGGATTTCTACAGCCCAAAAAATATTGAGAGCGGGTTATTTCTAGCCGTCGATCTTTAAAGATTGTGTCAATGCGGTCAAGAAGTGCCACCCTTGCCAGGTGTTTGCACGGAATATGCGCTCACATCCTGCCCCATTACATCTGACTATCATCATCGGTCCCTTCACTAAGTGGGGGCTTGATTTCATGGATTGCAACCCAGCTTTAGCTAGGGGGCATCATCATATTATAGTGGCTATTAACTATTTCACGAAATGGGCTGAGGCTATGCCCATGGTTAAATCCGACGATGAGAAAGCCGCGATTTCGTATTCAACCTAATCATTACTTGGTTCGGTATTCCGAAGGAGCTTGTCACAGACCATGGTAGGCACTTTCAAAATCAAATGATGGAAGAGTTGGCCTTGATAAGCATGAGCATTCCTCTTCTTATTACCCTCAAGCGAATGGACAGGTTGAAGCAGTGAACAAATCACTTAAGTCCATTCTCCAATGAACCATCGCACAAAGTAAGACCAACTGGCATATCATGTTATATCCTTCTTTGTGGGATTATAGAACCGCGGTTAAGACTGCCACCGGTTTTTCTCCATATCAACTTGTACATGGAGTGGAGTCTGTCTTTCCGGTTGAATGCGAGATCCCTTCATTGAAGCTAGCCATAGAGATTTTACTAGACACTTCCCCATTGGAGGAACGTTTGGTCCACTTCGAGCAGCTTGATGAGCAGTGTTGAGATGCCTTAGTGGCTCTAGAAGTAAATAAGCGTCGCGTTAAGGTCCAGTATGATAAATCTGTCCGTCCAAGGAAGTTTAGTGAAGGAGATTTGGTCCTTTTGTGGGATCAAGCTAAAGAACCCTTGGGGGCAGAAAAGTTTAACCCCATGTGGCATGGTCCTTACGTTGTCAAATGTGTGTTAGAGAAGGGTGCCTATGAGCTAGTAGATTATGAGGGGACAGCCTTGGCGGAGCCTAGAAATGGGCTCTATCTTAAAAAGTACTATGCATGATCACCAGCCAGGGCTGATTATTGTATATTATTGTACAATATTTTACATAGTTAGGTTTTTCTTATGGTGATCGGGTTTGTTGATTAGCTTTCGTTTCTTATGGCAGATGTCAATGAAGTCTTCCATCTATATAGGATTCGCTGATGGTGCTAGCCATCACACTCAACACTCGACCTCTACTTCTTGGGTGATTTATACTCCTACGGGTCAGGTATTGTCTTCAGGAGGCATATGTTTATGGCCCTCTTCAAACAATGTTGCTGAATATAGTGCCGTTATCGAGCTTCTAAGGGATGCCATTTCGCACGGTGTTCTCTCTCTTGAGGTACATCTTGATTCACTATTAATAGTGTCACAGTTGAATGGCTTATATCGTGTTAGGGATCCAACATTATTATGAAGATTCTTACGTGTGAGATTGTTAGAACGTTAATTTGACAACATAACAAACATACATGTTCCAAGAATTTATAATAAAGTTGCTGACTCATATGCTAACTATGTGTTAGATTGGAATTTGTTTCACAGACCATAAGCTCATCACAAACATACATTTTTACACATGTAAATAAATAAAATCGATCATCATAAAAGTTTTTCATTAAACATCCAAAATGTGACATCATAATACATAAGTGTCATAGTACAAAAATGGGGCCTTCAAGCCACCAAAATATAATACACGGTAGTACAAAAATGTGTCACTCACAAGTATCTAAGCCTGTGGAGGAGGAGGGGGGTTCTAATCATGGAAAGTCACCATGACTCTTGATAGCTGTCGAAACAACTGCACCCATGCTCATGGTACACCCACCACCTGACGCTGCATGGCCTTAGGCAAGTCCTTGACTTGCGCCATGGGTACCCTATGTGTCAGCCGCACAAATTTTGTGTGGATTCTTTGGAGCATTCACTCCACATCCACACCCATAATGTCATCTCCTTGTCCCCTCCGTCTATGAAGAGGGAAATAATCAGGCCACTGTGGTCCTACATCTGCATACATATGACAGATTGTCACTATGTGTCGTCACGCAAAAACATGTCTTTTGGTTCCATATATCAAAAAACACAAAAATTAAATTATTCAAAAAACTTAAAAGGAGGGTTGGGATTCATTACCAATGTCACCGTATGCTGATCTTGGTGGTAGGGGCATGTCGGGATCTCCCCAAAAATCTATCCCCTCATAGGGGTAATCATCGATGGCAACTATCTGCTGCCGCCACCATGGAAGGAAATCAGCTGGGTAGGGGTTAGACACCCTACCTCCACCTAGTCTGCACACCGCATCTGCCCAACGTCGTTGGTTCGGATCTCGAACCCTATGAAGAGGAACGTCAAATCTAGGGCTGAGCCACGAAACACGCAAATGGAAATTGAAAAAATTTACATGCAAATGGAAGAGCAGGGCATGGGAAGTTACCTAGAAAAAATGGTGTTGAATTTTGCCGAACAAAACTCCCGAAATTCGCGTTTGAAGTTCTGAGCTCAATTGGGTAAAAATTTCAAATGTTATATAATGTTTTGAATTTTTTACTATTTATAGAAAAATTTTCAAATTTTTGAAAATTTTTACCCCCTTTCTATAGTTTTGAACCATTTCTAACCCTTTTGGACCGTTTTTGACTAATATGATGATGTAGGAGACCGTTTTGAGCATCGTTTCGACCTTTGTTTTGACCCGTTTGTGCCAATTTTAGGTATGATGTTTAAACTGACATATAGGTTAGATTTCACCTCCATTTTTATTTTCCATGACCTTATGACCATTTCATTATAACCTTAGGTACGAACCCATTCTATCCTGTCACAGAACCTTCTTGTTGTTTTAGAAGTGACATGATGTGAATGGTAGATTTTGACCTTATATGGGTGCCCTAGTTAGCTCCTTGTTTGCATTTGGTGCCCATGCCGACAGTTTGTCCTTTAGGGTGTGGGAGTCCGGTGTATAGTATCGCCATGTCATTTCACAAGAGCCTCATACTCCTCTTGATCTTTTTGCTGGCCTGTTTCCTCAGGACTCCCTTATGTCAAGTTGTAATTGCATTATCACGAGCTTTGCCTACCTCATTTGAGCCTTATGTCGGCTTCCTTGACTTTGAGTATCAACCATATAGCCCGAGCTTATCTCATGTCTAGCCACGCAGAGCCATTTTGTATATCCTTTGCAGCTTGATTCCCTACACGTGTCGCTATCCTACACGTGTGTCCTTGCATTGAGCATAGGTATGTTCCACTGCTTGGAACTAGTTTGTTTTCCCATTGACACTCGTCTCCTCCTAGTCTGCAACTATAAATCACTTTTATTCTTTTTCAAGCTTTTCAAAATATTTGAAAAAGTAAAAAAAAAACAAAACAAAAAGCTGGACAAGAAAAGATGTTATCTTTGGCAGCACTCGTGTCGTGTCGCCTTCAAATAGATCACTGTATATCACATCTGTTGGTTGGGTTAATAGTTTGAATTTAGGAGTTGTACTCGTTTCTCTGAGTTTATCTCCACCGACTAGTTAAGTTTTCAGTCCCTATGGAGCCTCTGTCGATGCTTCCTGTGTCGCAGAGATGTCCCAGTTTTGTATATCGAGTTTATACTACCTACATTCAGTCACCATTCACCTTTATGTTCTTGTTCGAAGGAAGTTGAAACCCGAATCATCCATTCCTCAGTTATCTTGACTTTGCATGTCAACCATTCCCAGTATAGTTACTGGTTCGTGCACATTATGATCGAGTCCTTCCACATTATACAGCTTTGCTGAGTACCTCGTGTTGAATGATGGGGGATTCCTTAATGCCCTCCTTCCAGCGGATTTCATCCCATCGACTTTAGATCATTTATTCTAGGATAGGAATCTAGAGTCATTTTTGAGTGCCTTGATACTTGCAGTCATCAGTGGCAGGTTCTCTCGCCATCGACAGTTTTTTGGGAATACATCGATGTCCCCTGATCGATGGATTCTCTCAAGTGTTCAACCTCAACACATTTATTCACACTTGTTAGTTTGCACTCTAGTACCTTGATTCCCATTTTCATTATCGGTGGGTGATCTTGCGTCTGTTAATGGTATACATCAATGATCGGTAATCAGATGATGGACTACTATGTTTGACCTTGACACCTCTATTCACATAGTAGGACATGTACTCGTAGCAGTTTATGTAGAAGACCTTCCAGACTGGTGGCATCTCATATATGCTACCTCCTTGATCATGCCAGTGTTCATGGGATTTCAGCTCTCGTGACTTGATTCCAGTATATGTCAGATGTTTCCAGCCATTATGGAGATCTTGACCCATTATATATCTTCAGCCTTCATGGAGATCATGATCCTGTGTATATCTTCATCATGGAGATTCTAATCTATCTATATTGTACGTGGTGATGACCACACATGTCATATTTTGTATCATGCCTATTCATCGCCATTGTACTCTTATGTATTTGAGACCGCTACATCTACTTGCATTTATGTGTAAAGTTTTGATCATTGTATTGTATTAATTGGATGGCTGGTTCTTCCACTGGGTTGTTCATCACTCCACTTCTGGGATGGACTTATAATGTATTTCGGCCATCGTATGACCCCTCTGACCTCACACATTAGGGGGCATCTGTTACAGCTGATTTTACAACACATGGTGGATCACACCTTTATGGCCTTCCCTGTCCCTCTGCAGACTCTTTAGACCCTATGGACCATTTTTGTACCTTTGATGTTTCCAAGATCATCCATAAAAACATGCAATAATTGCCATATGCGAGTTTTAATCCTTTTCTCACGTATATACGTGGATTTGACCCTTAAACCCGCATACATCGGGATGTGTGCAGAAGGCCAAATGATTTTGGAGTTTTCCTTGATGTGGATCCAAGTCACTTGTCACTTGGCCTTCCATATGCCTTGAGATCACTCGGATTCGACCTTCCATTACCCCATTGAAGAGCTATATAAGGAACCATTTGGATACATTGAAAGGAGAGTAATTGAAGAGCAGGAAAACTATAGTCCATTGTTCCCGGAGCTTATACTTGAGTCTGCCTCCCTTTGTCCCTTGGAGAAATTTGTGTTCTTCCCAAGATTTCCTTTTGCTTGTGAGCTTGCTCTTGAGAGATGGAGGATTGAAGTGGTGGAGGCTCAAGTGGGGGACTCGGTTTCTCCTATTCGTAGACGTGTCGACAGAGGTTGTCACTATTGTAATCTCTGTTTTATATCAATAGAAATATTTTTTCCTGTCCAATAATGTGTATTTAAATGAGTATTCGATCCATGGTTGCCTTTAAATGTTTATATGTTATTGATTATATATGCTAGAGTAGGTATAACACAATTATATATAGCATGCTTGTCTTGTTTGCTGAAAGTTGAGGAAGCAAATTGCTGATACAAGTGAGAGTGGGAAAGCTCAACGGGGATCTACATCAACCGTCTGTAATAAGGTACAAATCGAGATCCTTTAGTGTTAGATGTTTGGTTTCTCTTGCATATAGGGAAGGATTGATTTCTGGACTTAATCTGTCTGTTGTGGTACCCCAAGCCATAGGAATTTCTCTCCGTAACACAAACTTTACAAATTATGATTAGACAAACGTTACAAGATCTCTGTCATACAATATTAGACAAAAGTTACAAGATCTCCCTCATATTAATAGCCGACATAATATAGACAATGTTACAAGATCTCCACAAACGTTACAACATCTCCCTCATATAATTAATAGCTGAAATAATATAGACAAATGTTACAAGATATCCCTTATACTCGACAATATTATTTTGGCCGACATAATATGGACAAACGTTACAATATCTCCCTCATACTAGGCTGTAGAACGCCTCTCGGTGCAAGTACCTTGCTTATCATGATCTGCTCCTCCCTTTTTGTTTTTTACATCGTCCTTCTTCTTCCCACCACCATATTTATTATCCCCAATACCACCAAATTCCTTCTTCTATACCCCCTTATTTGCTTACCTAGTCCTTTTTATCCCCTTCCTAATTGTCTCCTTCCTCCCTAAAACCCATTTCTTCTCTTCAAAGTTCAATATAATAAACTATAATGTATATTTTAATAAATATGTTTTGAGAATGAGTGAAGTTTTATGGAAATAATTCCTTAGCCCATTATCACTCTCAAAACCTGTTCATGACATCCATTAAGACTAGAGTTCCCAATAGGATCTTGTCAACAACCAATCATATTCAATGAAACCTTATTTGGTTTGTTTTGAGATCCCATTCTTCTGGCCTTTGAAAAGGATATCTTTGGCTTTAGGGGATTTTTTTAAGGGAAAAATTTCACCAATTGGTTATTTTTTGTCCATTTAAAAAAAACACAATTCACTTAAAAATACACCTACTTTTTTTACATAAAGTATGATTAAATTGATAAAATTTGTCAAAACTTACAAGTTTTAATAATATGTTATATGTTTCTTTATTGAATATTCACCTACATATCTCTATCTATGTTTTTTTCAATCCAAATAGTGCCCCAGAATATATACATAAGTATAATATCTGAATCCTTGAAAAAATACAATGATTGCCTTATTTTTGAGTTCCAAAACCTTTCCATATTATAAACTTACATGTTTAGGTTGATCAAATATGATTTAATCAACAATAAGCACAATTTGACAAAGAATAGAACATTTCCCTCTTTCGTTGGTCATTAGGCAAGATCCACATGAGGCACGTCTTTCACAAAATATGAAAGGAATTTTCTCGACATTTTAGAAAATATGATTGATATACATTGTAATTTTTCGAACAATATTTACAATGAGCCTTCATTTTCCCAATTCCAATTTCATATGCCCCATGTATGAAGTGCACAAGTTGAGTGTCTCTTAGGATGAAAAATTCCATAGTTGTGACTTCATTGATTAGATTTTGCTTTCTATAGGACCAAAATCCATCCTAATGATTATGTAATCCCATGCAAGACCTTTTCGATGGTATATAATATGCCTATTTTCAAGCCCCAATTGTTGAGAATGAACTTTCACAAGATCAACAATGATTTCAGGGTAGCAGTTTGATGGAAAATTTTCACAATTAAAAGTGTTGTTGATGTGAACTTGAAGTACAAAAGTAGAGTTTCTATATTATATATCATCTCATGATATATGCAATGACATATCAATTTCCACATTCCAATATGGTAAGAGCCACTTAGAGTTTCACAAATATTTGAATTGTTTCGAGGGTGTGGTTTGGTTAGCGTTCTAGAAGTGTTTATAGGAAGTTGAATTAGTAATTGGTAGTCACAAATTAGATTTACAATTGGACATGATTGAATTAATCATGGACACATTTATGATGATACTAATTTACCTCATTTTGATGCATATGGATGAATGAAAACCTTTGCAAAATTAAGTCACTTGTGAGCCTCACTAACAAACGAATGTTTTGAACCTATGTGGCCATAAACCATGAAAACCGCCTGTGTAGTCCATCTTCATCCCCATACACTAAATGAATGCCCTCTTACTTACTTACACACACCCTCCATCCATTTCTTAGAACACCATACAAATGTATGTTAACCCCCACTCTAATTCTCGTTGGCCTACCAACATAATCCAAAACCTCCACCACTCATGCATGCACTTAATTTTTCACTTCGTCAACAACACCCCCATCCCTTTGGCTCTCTCCATTTAAAATCAATAACCCACTTCTCATTATCACCACCCCCTTTACCACTCCTAGCGACGAGCTTAAGCTCTACAACTAGGAGTGGCATAATATGTCTCCTTAACCAACAAATACACTAAGAAGTGGGTGGTGGGGAATTCTACCACCGTTTCCCAACTAAATCACTACCATTTCCTGGCAAGCACTACCTAGGGACTTCTAAAACTAAAATTCAATTATTTGAATATAAAGTTTTATATATAGCTTTATATATAAATTATTATATATAATTTTAAATGTTTAATAATAATTATAATAAGTCATTTTTAATAATCCCCCATGTTAGGTGCTACACTGTCCCCATCCTTGTGGCACGGTGACTGATATGATCTAAGTGACCTCAAAAGGAATACCACCTAGAGGGTGACATGTCTGCATGAACCAAGCAACTTCTGGCTCAAACTCAAACCAAATGATGGACTATAAAGGAAAGTCCTTTCTACCCACATGAACTCTCTGCTCCTTGTTTGGCTCTTTTCTATATCTAGATATTAGCACTACTGAATTCATGGATCCTATTTCCAAATCCTTCTCTTATAGTGCTCGATACTGGGAAATAATATGGATTTCAGTCATGTTGCATGGAAAAAACCATTATCTCTGCTTTAAGTGCCATTTCTTCTATAGTTAAATCTTTTCTCCTCTTTGTGCAATATTCCTTTCCTGCAAAACATTTGTCCTCACGGGTCTTGCCTCGCATCCTTTTAACCTCCCTTTGGCTCTATTTCAACCATGGTTAGGACTAAGCATATAGAGTGTAAGACCTCTATTGATCCTCATTTCTCCCACATGCTTCATGCAATAAGAGATAAAGAGAACACCCACACTTGCTTCTCTGATGTGGTCCATGCCTCTACCAGGTGCCATATTTAGGAAATGGATGATAGAATTCAAGGTCGTTGCAAGTAGCTTTCTCTAGGAAAGCTCATTGAGGATTTGGAAATTTGGTTGAATACTTAGGCTCCACTTGTTATAGGTAAATGAAATATACCAAAACCCTCATCCTACTTTGGTACACTACGATGCTACTCGGTTAATCCATAACAGTCCGCGTTGAAGGAGTGCTTATGGACAATTCCCATGGGATGATTTTGGAAACTCAAATGGGAGGGATGGAATACTATCTCCATCCCCTGAACCAAGCACAAATGGACTCAGATTACAGGATGAATTCTAAACTCAATGATTTGGCTCAGGAGCTGAGGGGAAAAGCTTCCATCTAGACCCTTATGAACCAAAATTCCACTAAGCTAATCTACCATCATCAACCCCATCTGCATCAACCTAGAGAGTCTTTGAGGGACAAAAAGGAAATTCTGGGTGACAAGAAGCATAAATCTTCGCTCATATTCATCTCATATGATGAGTACTTTAGATCCAGACCTTCCTTTCTCCATAGGTTTTGATTTATTGCTTATGTTTAGTATCTCTTTTTTCAACCAGTGCATCTCATATGATTTGGTTCTCTATGGCCATAACCCTTGGCCTATGTGGGACTCTTTTTTAGTTATAGGCTCTGTTATAACTAGATCTTGTTCTTAGTTTATCTGTTCTTTTTGTCCTAATTTTTAACTGTTGGTTTAAAATGATTTTACATTTTATGTTGATTTTAGGAACTTTTGACAATCAATAATTTTTGTTGGATTTAATGCTTTTAATGGTTGAATTATTTCATTAATTTAGTTTTAAGGTTTGTCTTTTGGGCTTATTAGTTAATATGTATATCTTTAAGCTTTCAAAAAATTATAATAAAAGTTTATTTCAAGCTTGCTTTATAATCTAACCTTCATTTTTGAGTCCTTTACCAAATATTTTCATGAGGAGATTCCTGTAGTAGCTTTGTTTTTCCTGTTTTTGTCATTATCATTGGGAGCAGACTACGAGGTGATGGAAACAAATTTTGGAAAACCAAAAAAGGTTTTTGTCCACAACAGACTCATTAAAAAAAAACTCTCTCAGTTTTGCACAGGTGTCCCGGATAGAGAGATATGAAGGCGTCTTTGAGACCCAAATTTTTAGAAATTCGCCAAATTTCCCCAAATTCGAATTGCTATTTTTGGGTTAATTGTCTTTAAAGATTTTGAGTTATCATGTAACTAATTGATGTAATTGTTTCAAATTTCGACCTAGAAGGTATTTATGGAACTACTTTACCTTTGTAATGATAAAAGGAAGACAAACATACAGTTTTGTGGGGGTATTTTTCACTCAAGGAGAGGCTTTTGTAGCTTTGATTTCTCAAGCTAGAATTTATAACTCTTATGTAAGTGGATGTCTATTATTGATTATATATAAACTGATAAGCCCTTTTACTTGTCATGTTTTTTCATTTATGATCTGGTTGATTGCTTAGTCTACAATTTGATTTTCTGTTTAAAGGTTTATTCATGTAAATGCTTATAGCATGTGGATGAAATTAGTGTTTCATGTGTAATGTTTATGGTTTATTGGAATGTTTTTTATCCCCAGTTTATCCAACTTGCATGATTTAGTTCTGTATTAGCTTGTTGTTGTTTATTTCCTCCTTGATTGATGAAGTTTTCAACCAAAACTAAAAACCAAAACCCTTAAAACCAATTTTATTTTATTTTTATTTGAGATTGTGTTGGCTTGTTCTTCTAGTAGTTTGAGAACAATTTCTGGAACTAACATCTTTGGCACCGTTGCCGGGGACAGAAATCAAGATTATTTTCCCTGGGAAGAACCACAATGACACAGATCTAACTCTTGATGGCAGAAAAGATAAGGACATAGAGATATACTGCAATCATCTGCTTGGCGACTCCATGATTAAATATTCCACTGCAAGGAGAATTTTGTTGACAAAAAAATAAAGAATCCAAATGGAAATACTGGGTATCAGCTTGTTACTTTCCTCCACGAGGTTTTGTTCTTATTCATCAGTTCTTCCCTGTCTTTCCCATTGCATGTCAAAAGAATTATTTTTTGTTTTGTCTATTTTGATGATCGTAAACCTTCAGGTACCTATCCCTCTTTAGAAGAAGAAAGTTTGCATTCTTCTTGTTTTATTGATGTTGATCCTATTCCTTCATTTGAAATACATGTGCAACATGATATACATATACCCATATCTCTTGAACCTGATTATTCTGGTCATCTTGTAGAGAATAAAGCTGATCCATTACCTTCTACCATCACTGCCGAAACTTGCGAACAGTTTGTTGAGCCTCATTTTCAAATCACATATTTTCAGTCTAGACTTAGACAGAAGATGTTTAAACCTCTTAGGCTGCCATCTCTCTTACATCCTTACCCTTCCTACTTTGTTGAATATATTCCCCATTTTACTGGAAAAGACCATATTACAGCAGAGAATCATTTATGATCTTTTCATAATTTCATTGATAATTTTGAAATCATGCATGAGGTTATTTTCAAAATCCTTTGCTGGAGATGCTGGGTTTTGTTTCCAAAATTTAAAAGTTGATTCAATTGTATCATGGGAAGAGTTACATGATGTCTTTTTGAAGTATTGGGGTAAGAATAAATCTTATCATCAATTTCTTTTTGAATTTTATAGTTTGAAAAGGGAGAATGATGAGCCAATTACTAAATTTAATTGGAGGTTTCAAAGTTTTTATATCAGTATGCCTACAGAGATCAGACCTTCAGAAAAATTTGCTATGGTATATTATGTTATGGCTCAACATTTAGATCTTGTATTTTTCCTGTTAGAAAGGAAATCATCATCTTTAAGACAATTGTTTGAGGATGCAAAAGGAGTGGAGGAGAACATCCGAGCTTACAAAATGCTTCGAGATCAGGCTCATGTTGAAGATATACAAGATTATGAACAACAAGAAGAACGTAGGTATCATTAAGATTTAAGACAGTTTTCTTCATCATTTTCAGATTTTCATATGAACAAGGATATAAATGACACTTGTGTTGATTCTTCATATCAGTTTGTTGGCTTTTTCGATGATAATACACTTTCAGTGGATTATAGTAGAAATTTCCTAGTTCATGTTATAAGATTATCATGTTATGAAGAAGAAGTTGCTGCTCTTCAACCTCTTACTATTGATATAAGAAATAAGCTGCCATTCTTGATTTAGGGTCACTTTCAAAATTTTATTTGTTCAAGTTTTGATCAAGGGTTTTATTTAAAGGTTGAGAATCAGTTTGAAGAGCCCTTGGTTTCCATTCTTGATCCAAATTTTAAAAAGAACAACAATGGAGAGGAAGAAAACGCTTCACTTTATGATGAATATAATGAAGACATTGAAGTTTTAAATTAGAAATTTCATGATCCCATGGCTTCTTGGATGGAGTTGTATTTTTCAAAGGTTTCTAATGCTCCAACTTTTAGCATACTTCCTATTTCCAGTCATAAGTATCAGTTTCCTACAGAATCTTTATTGCATTTATCACATCTTTTGTGGGTTTTCTCAAACAGTAGCATGCATGGAATTATGATTCTCAGTCAAATGGTTTCTTGGCTTCACTGGAAGTATGATTACACTTGATTGGGTTGTTTCCTCCGATTAGAAGTAGGAGTAAATAGAAGAATAAGCTCCCTATACGCGCATGTAGATTCTTTTCAGTATGCTGGTTTGTAGCAGTATTTTGTCATTTCAGAGGTATGTGTTCAGAGTTTGAGAAAGTTGTAGAGATTTGGTAAATGACTCCATCACCCAATGAATAAGGCACAAGGTCTACAGGTTCTTGAAGCCTCACATGGAGGACTTCATCTGGAAGCAAGAGCCAGATGTTATAACTAGATCTTGTTCTTAGTTTATCTGTTCTTTTAGTCCTAATTTTCAGTCGTTGGTTTAAAATGATTTTACATTTTATGTTGATTTTAGGAACTTTTGACAATTAGTAATTTTTGTTGGATTTAATGCTTTTAATGGTTGAATTATTTCATTAATTTAGTTTTAAGGTTTGTTTTTTGGGCTTATCAGTTAATATGTATATCTTTAAGCTTTCAAAAAATTATAATAAAAGTTTATTCCAAGTTTTTTTTATAATCTAACCCTCATTTTTGAGTCCTTTGTCAAATATTTTCATGAGGAGATTCCTGTAGTAGCTTTGTTTTTCCTATTTTTGTCATTATCATTGGGAGTATCTTACGAGGTGATGAAAACAAATTATGGAAAACCAAAAGAGGGTTTTGTCCACAACAAACTCATTCACAAAAACCTCTCTCCGTTTTGCAACAACTATTATCATTTGAGATATTTGAATTCATCTTTGTGGCCTATTTTCAAGGTTTGAATTATTTAATAATTTCCTGTTTTAGTCACTAAGTTTCCAGCACGTATTCCGATCAATTGAAGGTGAATTTTTAAAAACCAAGAGAGGTTTTTGTTCATAACAGACTCATTTAAAAAAAATCTCTCAAGTTTTTCACAGGTGTCCCGGATTGAGAGATATGAAGGAGTCTTTGAGACCCAAATTTTCAGAAATTCGCCAAATTTCCCCAAATCTGAATTGCTATTTTTGGGTTAATTGTCTTTAAAGATTTTGAGTTATCATGTAACTAATTTATGTAACTATTTCAAATTTCGACCTAGAAGGTATTTATGGAACTGCTTTACCTTTGTAATGATAAAAGGAAGACAAACATATAGTTTTGTGGGGGGATTTTTCACTCAAGGAGAGGCTTTTGGAGCTTTGATTTCTCAAGCTAGCATTTATAACTCTTATGTAAGTGGATGACTGTTATTGATTATATATAAAATGATAAGCCCTTTTACCTGTCATGCTTTTTCATTTCTGATCTGGTTGATTGCTCAGTCTACGATTTCATTTCCTGTTTAAAGGTTTATTCATGTAAATGCTTATAGCATGTGGATGAAATTAGTGTTTCATGTGTAATGTTTATGGTTTATTGGAATGTGTTTGATCCCCAGTTTATCCAACTTGCATGATTTAGTTCTGTATTATCTTGTTGTTGTTTATTTCCTCCTTGATTGATGAATTTTTCAACCAAAACTAAAAACCAAAACCCTTAAAACCAATTTTATTTTATTTTTATTTGATATTGTGTTGGTTTGTTCTTCTAGTAGTCTGAGAACAATTTCTGGCACTAACAAGCTCTAGACTCTCTAGCAAGTTTAAATTCACTACTTCCATCCACTTGGCTTAATAGTTAACTTCTTGATTTTGTTAGACAAGGTTAAAGTTAGTAGATACTTACACTATTATGTACATATATATGGTTTCATTTTAATAAAATTAAAAAAAAAACATTTTTAATAATAATTAGATCATTATTATAACAAAAACTTCTTAAATTTTCATTGTAATAGTTTTTTTTTTTCAAACAGAATTATGTTGATGATCTCACAATGCTTCGTGACATGTAAACAACACTTGATATGGATACACATTCACACATACGACGTTGACACAACTATGGGGGTGATGCAATCATGATGTAAGATTTCCCTTGCTAGTTTTAACGAGTCCTTTAATAAATATAATAAAAGTGATTATTTTTTAGTAGATTTATTAGTGGTAAATTCAATGCTATGACAATGCTCCATGACACTAGAATGATTCTATTACAATGTTACATGATAATGGAATTCGTATTCATGTTAATTAATATGATGATGGTATTTTCTTAGTGTGATTCAAGTTCCATGTGTGCTCCAAACTTGTGTTGTATGTCGTGACCATTGATGCATGCACAATGCAAAATATTGCAAACAAAAATATGACACAAAATAAAGTTTTATGTTGCCATATGTGTGTGTTTTTAATACAAAGTGAAAATAGGATCTCTTTTATTTCATTTTTCACATAATGTTTAGTGTAAATATCCTTTGACTAGAAATGGATGGGTCTATCAATAAGAGTAGGTTGGGAATATTGTGGTTGGGATCATTGGATCCAAGTTGAGTTTAAAAAAAAATTGAGATCTCAATTTCAAAGAGGGGGATAGTTAGATTTGGATTTTAGAGATAGGATTTAGTTTTGAAAAGGATATATAATATTAGTTTTGAATATGGGATTAAAATAGAAACAAAGTAAGTTTAGGGTTGTCACTCTACCTCTTTCTCTTCTCCTTTTCCCTCCTCCCCTTCTTCCACTTTTTCCTCTTCCATTCCCCTACTTCCCTCTCTTTCGCCCCCCGCCCCCCCACTCAACTTCTTATTGTTCTCTCTCTCTTCACTCCCTATTCCTTTTCCTTTTCCTCCTCCTCCTCCTCCTCCTCCTCCACCTTCCTCTCTAATTTCCCGTCTTTCTTTTTCATTCCTCCCCTCCCCTCCCTCTTTGAATTTTTATCTCCATTCTTCATATTTTCCCTCCCCCTCTTCATTTTCCTATTTATTTTATCCCTCATTTCCATATTCCTACCTCTTTCTCTTTTTCATCCCAAATACTCTCCTTAATCCTCTCCCCCCCTTCCCCCTCTTATTTTTCTTCTCCCCCTCTCTCTTTCCCTTCAATTCCTTTTATTTTCTTTCCTACTCGCCCTCTCCTAAAATTTTGGCTAAGGTGTAGTGTTCTATATAATAGACTAAGGTTTCATTTTAAAAGTGTTGGATTTACCTAAGTTCACTTTGTAGACATTTTTTGGGGTACAACTCCATAGCCCAATGGATAAGGCACTTGTTTAAGATTGAGTTCTAGTGGCAAAGTTAATAAAAGAGTAAGACCAAGAAACCATGAATACTCATTGCCCATCACTTGAAGGGTTTAACATAATTAAATGAAGGTTTTTATAATGGAAAAATGGAACATATTAGTCTTAAAAGGAACCATAGACATGGATAACTGACCTCCAAGCATGTGTAGTGCTACTGATGGTGGTTGGTATTATGATTCCAACTTGGAAAAACTCTATTCCAAATACTAATATAAGGCGTCTAATGAAAAAAATACTATATATGCCCCTCACCGACTTCATCATTTATTGTCATTTACACTCATTCAATGGAAATTGTTATGCACTACATGAGATTTTGGGAACTGTAAAGATACATGATTTCTATACTAGTGTCTTGCATTTATGAATAGATTTTGGGCCATAATTGCACATTTATCATGCATTCCTTTTATCATAGTAAAGTATCCAACCCTATTTTGATATATAATTGCATTTATTGTGAATTTATGAGCATTTAAGGATTAGTTCTCCACAAGGGCGCTAACTTAAATTTCTCGTTGGACCATAGCATCGTTCCCCTGAATTTATTGCACACCACTTTCATAAACTCGTATGATAAGTAGGGAAGAGATTAATAAACTAGAGGACAAAAGTCTCATGTAATATTAATGTCCCTACCAACAATATGCACACAAATCCAATAATACCTAGCACGAAAAATTACAACGTTAATCCAATACTAGTTATCATGGTTATCACTACCACTCTCCAATATATGATATCTAAAATTGAGATTCTTGTGCTTCCATTTATAATTTCAATTAAGAATCTAAGATAGTTATTAATGGGATTCTTATGCCTACAAACTAATACACGCAAGAACCATTCTATTTAGACTTAGTAACAACCTTGCTAAAGCAAATATTTAAACACACGACCGAACCTCCACTAGAACTAAGGCTAACAAGTGACCCTTTGTCACAACCTTGCATTGTAATCCAAAATATCACCATGGTGCTATGGGCCAAATACCTTAGAAAAGTAGAGTTTGGTACAACGAATTCAATTTTATCCCTGTAAATAATGAATGTAATTATATTTTTAATAGTGTTATGTGAAATATTCTAAGGAGACTCAATTTGGATTATTCTCCCAACCCTACTGACCTTTCTTTAGATGAAGGCTAAGGTGGCTCTATATTTTTCTTCAGTGATAATTTTGCTAGAATATATATACCACAAGATATTATAGTGTTATATGTATGCATTTTGATGTTATAATTTTTTCTTTTTCTTGTAAATTATTTTCCATCATTGGTGGCTTACAAAACTCGTAATGTATACAAAAAGATCTCATAGATTAGTGGTTAAATATAAACCCATAATGAATTTCATCATAGGAACAATAATCCAACACATAATATTATCCAATATTATCTCACTTGGATTATTATTTTCTATGTAAATTATTGTGGAATGAATTCACACACATGTATACAACACTATATTAATAAGTGTGTAATAACTCATATTGGTAAAAGCCATACGTAGGAGTGGGAAAACAAGACATGATATCGTAACCATAAACAATGCTAAGATTTAAGGAGGACGTGCTCCCTTCAACTTGACTCTAATTGAGTTTGGTGACTTTCATTAAGTAAAACTTCTTTACATATGAATTTTCAATATTCATGTCCAATAATGCATATATTTTATTCCATGTATTTTTCGTACTTACTTTAGTACCATATTGTTATAATATATCTACAAAAATATGGCTTCCAACAAAGAGACACTATTAGACAATGATGTTAGACATATGGAAAGGACGAGGAAGGTCATAAAAGAAAATGAAAAGATACTATAATTGATGACAAGAATGTAAAAATTCCCAAAGTGAGTTGCAATTACCTACTTTATGATTGTTTTTTTTTTGAAAATTAGTAGCACATTATATTTCAATATAAACTTTACATAGTAGTTCATTCTCCATAGAATCAGATGTAATGCACCCTGGCAGTACATGGACCCACGAAAACCATTGATGGCCAAGAAAAATCACATAGCTCTAATATTGGATCCAAAATTTCTTTAACACATTATTCAAATTCAAGTTAAACAATCAACAACAAGCCACCATAGACTCAACAATGCGGAACCGTAGAAATTAACCACTTAAAAAGATTAAACAAGACTCTAATCACATATTAAAAATCATTAACCAAACTTTAATTACAGATTAAAACTCATTAATCAATAATGAACAACATTAAAATAACTTCTTAATCAAAGCTGACGGTCTAATCCTCCTTCACAGACTTATTCCATTGATTCCGACATTGTAGTGTCGATCCTGACTATTGTGCCAATTTTGGAAATTGATACTCGAGATTCAGCACGAGCAATGATTAGAACATTAATACCAAACATGAATACTTTTGACGTTCTGATACTGACATCAGAAGTTGAAAATAATAAATGTCAAAACAAAACTTCACCATTCTCGACGTACCAATCCTGATGTTCTGATCTCAACATTAGAAGTTGGAAATGTCAATTAAACACAACAGTCCATTTCGACTTCAACATAAAGGTCCAAATATCAACGGTCAATATTTCACATCGACACCATAAACCAACGATCCTTATTACACATCGACATTGTAATCCAACGGTCCCGATTAAAAATTGGTAATGTAACCAATAGTTCCAATTTAATATGAATCAATATACCAACACTTAGCCATTTTTTTTTATAAAATGACTAAGGAAAATTAATAAATGAATAACCAGGGTTTTTGCCACGAATTTGGCATCGTGTCAAGCTCTCAAATATACACAAAACATACTGAAGATTGAACGAAGAACAGGGACAAAACCACCATGGGTAAAATAACCAAGGCCATGCTCTAACAACCTTAAATCAATCGGTTTAATAGTCCTTCAATCAACAATAAACCACAAACAAACCAATAAAAACGTCAAACATAAACTACCAACATACAAGGAAAGAACATCCCTGGACACATAGTTTGTGTCTCAATCTCATTAAATCTTGGGAAGAAAGTTATAAATACATGTAAAATCATTACCCAAGCAAATTATAAACATCCACAAGGAAACTATGAACATCATGCCTATTACATGGATAATTATTGTTTCACCTCAATTCATTTCTACATGGATCAAGCATACTAAAATATATAAACCTTCTTTACAACTTCCCAATTTTGAATAAACAAAGAGCTATTAACAAGAAAATAACATCCATAAATTCAGGTCTATGCAGTATTAAATAAATCATAATACATTCTATCCCTTTAAATCATCTTAAGAGGAGTAACAAGCAATGTAATGTTACAACAAGTCCATTTAACAAAGATTAAAACATCAAGCAACTCACAAAAAAGCACCATAACAATATTTAAACAAAGTAATTAGCTTAAACTCGTGCATTCATCCCTTTAACCTATTACCAACATGAACAACTTACTCAATGATCCAATTACATAACATGAATTTTACGCTATACTAAAAAATTATTAACAAGGTTGTGCCTTCTCAGATCATGCATTTTTACTTCACCATAACATAATTCATCAAAATTCTTTAGCTTTCAGAGACTTAACTACTCAATCCCATCTAAGGTGATATTCATTCCAAAACAGGAAATTTCATAAAAAATAGGTGGCTTCATCACGCTCAAAGCACAATTTATCCATAATTTATCTTTCTACAAACATTCAACATAAAAACATGCATACATGAATTATCTTAAAAATTCACACTTGAACAATTAACAAATTACTATTAATCCATGAACACTTATATGAAAATAATTAATGGCAACTGGATTTGGGGCTGCCATGCTCCACCCAACCTAGGTCTATGCCCATCCCATATTATTTTGGTGCTCAGAGACCACCCCTAAGCTGGGACTTGTAAATTCACTAAGAGACTCTCCCCTCTACCTAAACCTATTTCCAACACAGGAAATCACATTCGAACACACTCCCAAACACAAGGATTTAGAATCTATTTCCAACTCAGGAAATAATATTTTTCCACGCTCCCAAACATAGGGATCTAAAATATCTTTCCAACACAAGAAATAACATTTGGACACATTCCTAAACACATGGATCTAAAACAAGTCTACAACTATCCAATAAGTAGGCCATATCCAATACCATACCAAACCACACAATTCCCACTTTTGTTTTCTTCCCAAGGTGCCACAATGAAACTAATCGTTGCTTACTCAACACCCAGGAGCTCCACTAGAGTGATTCATGCATAATTCACCATTCAATTGACCACAACACAATAGTCAACTACATGCTAGAAAAATAAAATAGGAAAGGTAAGTTGGGTTCATACAATTCAATACTTCTCACCAAGCTCCAGATGTTTCTCTTATGGCTTCAACGCATACACTATTTCTCCCAGCGCAGATCTCTATAACTCCACACCTCCCCTCCACATACCACACACAACTCTTTTTTCCGTACACACGCTCTTCTCTTCCCTTGCACGCTCTAACCCCTAGCGTACGACCCACTCAGATAAGCTACAACCTCTCTTTTAACCCAAGCTTGATTCCATCAACCCTGCATTGAAATGATTCACCATGCAAGAACGCGTCAAATGACACCATTAATTCACCACCTAATCCTCTACTAACCACCCCTTAAACATACTTAGCAATTAAACAAGAATTAGAAGGTAAACACGGTTTAGTGCAATATTAGCTTAACAAAAGGTGAAAAGGGGTCTTCTTAAGGTTACACGGTTGAAAAGTGATGACTTAAGAAATTTTCTAGGCTTTACAACCCCCCCTCACTTTCCCTTGGTGAATTTACCGCTCCCCTTATCTCTTCAGCATGCTACCTACACCACTGAAACCAATTTACAATTTTATATTAATAAGGTTAAATATTACATTTGTCTTGCCACTTGGACAATACATATCAAATTTTACAAGATATAACTAGGGTTCTTATTTAGGGACATTACATTCTCCCTCCCCCTTAGGATCAAAAATCTCCTCCGTGTTACATGTTCAAAACACATGAACAAAAATATTTCAGACTTAATACAAAATACAATCTTTCAAAACAAGACAAGGATACTCTTCCCACATCCAATATTTTATTTTAAAATCAGATCACTACTTTAGGGATGCAGATGTTCCATTGGATTTTTCCCTATCCTATGGACATGTCTCTAATGTTACTGGTCATTCATTCACATGCGCATGCTGGATGCAATTGAATTTCCCAATATGGATCTACCTTCAACATCCGTCTTGGATGATCGATGCTCTGCTTCCTGATTACTCAAAGATGGACACAACTGAGGTACACTTCCTTCTACATATCCCATTGTAAAAGATTCTTGTACATTGTACAAGCTTACCTACTGGTTCTTTATTTTCTTTGGCTTTCCCTGGAAATTTTATCCTCCATTGCTCCAACATTTTAATTGGAAATGAGGTATTTGCCCCACTGGCTCTAACACCTTTGAATCAACCTTTGCAATTGGTTGCTTGAAAGAAGTAAATTGTTCCTTCTTTCCATCAAGTGGCCTAACCTCTCTTTCTTTCAATATGCCATTCCATACCTTGTGCACTTCATTCATGTTTTTACTTTGTTCATAAAGGTACTTGGCCTTTTGTACACATTCTTTTAATGTACAGAGTTCGTCATAGGTAATTCTTCCTCTATAATATGCTGGAAGTCCACTGAGGAAACATTGAATTTTAACTTTCTCATCCTTGATGAAATTGATATAACCTAGCAACTACAAGAAACTCTCTTCATAATCTTCAATGGAATTATTTCCTAGGTTGAGTTCAAAGAACTCTTGCATTTTCTTGTCATAATACTGCTGGGATAAGTACTCTCTCTTGAATAGCCTCTAAAAATTTCTCCATATGATTTTCCTATCATCCAAGCCTTCACCCGCTTCAACTACTTCCACCATATGTATGCTCTCCCTTGAATATTAAAAATGACAATATGGGCTTCCTAACTATTTGAGTAATCATGCAACCTCATATACATTTTCATCTCCAACAGCCACATCTCATCCACTTCACCAGACTTCTCACCATCAAATGCAGTAGGCTTAGTCTTCCTAAGATCACCTTGCAAAATATTTTGTTCTCTTTTTCCCTTTTGATGTCTTGAGGAATAATGGTCATGTTAGTTATTTTTAAGTCTCTCATTCCCATGGTAACCACCCTCAGAATGGTGTTGGGAATGTAACATCCCTTCACACACATCCTTGTCCCATGAGCATTCGTATCTATAAAATATATCTCTTAAAAAAGATTCATCTTCTTCTTTTACCACCACAAAAGATACTTGTTGCACCTTTTCATGCAACTACATTAAGTTCTCCATCAACTGTTGGTTAATTTGGTTCTATTGTTCCATGCTCTGCAAAATTTTCCCATTACCATCCTGAATGTCTTTTAGTGTTTGGAAAACTTCCTTGGGTTCCATCTCTAACCAATGGCCATTTGATTATGTCCTTTGGTCACCCAATCCCATTTCTTCAACGAAGCGAGATACTTTAGGTATTTCTGCCATCTTGTAGTTTTGCTTGCCTAATACATAGGAATCTGACAACTACACAACTTTGAAAATGGTGTCATGAAATAACCACTTGAACTGGGAACAACTATAATAATCCAATTTTGATTAATACAAGAACTTCCATATTAACCCACATACCCATGAGTAATATGCATTCATTAAAAATTTAATTTAGGCATTTCATTTCACATTACAGGGTACGAGAATTTTACATCCAAACCCAAACTACATGGACGTTATGCTCATTAAGGAACATGTTTAAATAAATCCGAATTGTTCACTGCTTAATAAGCATTTTACACATTAACGCAACATTAAATATGCTAAGACATTACTGAGAGGAAAAGGTTTAAAACCTTCGCTCTGATACTACACTGTAACACACCCCAATGCTACACGGCCCCACAAAAACCATTGGCGACCAAGAACAATGATGAAGCTCTAATATTGGCTCCAAAATTTCTATAACAAATTAATCACATTCAAGTTAAACAATGAACAATGAGCCACTACAAACTCAACAATGCAAAAGAGTAGAATTGAACCACTTAAAAATATTAAACAAGAATCTAATCATAGATTAATAATCAATAACCAAACTTTAATTACAAATTAAAATTCATCAATAAACAATTAAAAACATTAAAATAACTTCTTAATCAAAGCCGACAGTCTAATCCTCCTTCACAAACTTATTCCGCGATCCTAACATCATAGTGTCGATTTACCCAATTGACAGTCGATAATCGACATGAGAAATGATCCAAACGTTGAAATCACAAAACCAAAACCAAACATGACCACTCCTGATGTTCCAATCCTAACTTCAGAAGTCAGAAGTAAAAAATGTCAAAAGAAAACATCACCATTCCCGACGTTCCAATCCCTCCATCGAAAGTTAGAAGTTGAAAACGTCAATTAAACACAACGGTCCATTTCGACTTCAACAAAAAGGTACAACGATCATCAATCAAGATTTTACATCAACACCGTAAACCAACGATCTCAGTTACACATCAACACCATAATCCAATAGTTCTAGTTAAACATTGGCACTGTAACCAATGGTTCTAATTTAATATAGATCAACAGACCAACACTTAGCCATTTTTTTATAAAACGACTAAAGCAAATTAAGAAATAAATAACCAGGGTTTCCACCATGAATTTGGAATCAGGTCAAACTCTCGAACATACACAAAACATAACAAAGTTTGAACAAAAAACAAGGACAAACCACCATGGGTAAAATAAACAAGGTTGTTCCCTAACCACCCAAAACTAATCGATTTAATAGTCCTTTTGTTGATGTATTTGTAACTTCGGAATGTATTCATCCATATATCTTAGGTATTGTACCCTGATGTTTATTCTGAGATGTGTCTGTAATGTATTTGAGTCATGTCATGCCTCGATGTCCCTATTGGGAGGTTCTATAATGTAAACAAGTCATGTCAAGTCATTGTGGGTAACCCTCCTATTGGTCAAGGATTAAAGTCCCCACAGTTGTGGGGCCTTAGGGTTATTAGAATATACTGGAGAATTTGACCCTAGGTGAGTCATTGTAAGTTGGGGAAATAGTCCCCACCGCGGTGTTAAGGATAACCCTCCTTGTTGGTCGGAGGAGGCAAAGTCCCCACAAGTTATGGGGCACTGGGGTTATTAGACACTCCTAGAGATGTTGACTCTAGTAAGTAATTGTTAAGTGAGGCCAACATGTTGGAGTGGGTTTCAAGTGAATGAAAGAATATAAAGAGATAGTGAGCCTCTCTATTTATCACACACACATTCACTCATTGGGGTGCATGAGTGAGAGGAGAAGTTGCTGGAACAAGAGAGAGACTACTGCTGTCAGGAGATCATTTTTATGTTTTTGGGTTTTACTTTTGGTGTTGATTCTATCTCTGAGGAAGTTGCGGGGTTTTCTCCTTTATGGTTTCCACGAGGAAAATTCTTTGTGTCTCTTGTCTCTTGTGTTTTATTGCTATGCATGTTATTCTCTCAGTTAAAGATCCTAAGATCATAATGCTAGCTTGAATGATAAAAATCTAACATGGAATCAGAGCAAACCTGAGAAGAAGACATTGTGCAGCTGCAGAAGCTAGGGCTTCTTAATTTTTGGGTCCCTCTCCATAATTTATCAGCAAAAGTATGCCAGGATGACTCTCCATTGAAGGGCGCATCTTTCTATTGAAGCGGAATTCAATTCCGAGCATTTTCAGTTTTCGGTGTGGAAATTAGGGATTTATACAGAAGAGGAATTTTTGACTGAGCCTAGCATAGGATTTCTCTCCTCATCAAAATCTAAGTTTAGAGTCCTGGATCAAGATTTTTGGTTGGGTGAAACTCTAGGAAAGTCAAACCCTAGTTTGACCCCGAGTTGGAAAAACCCTAAAATACTAAAACTGATAAGTTTTGGTACATTCACTATATCTTGGGATTGGTGAATAATTTGGAGCTGAAACATGCATAGGACAAATATAACATCTTGATTTACATTGTGTCCAAAATTCAGCCTCAGATTCGCTATATTCTAGGAGATATGATCCCTCCATGTTAGGGTTACGGCCTCTTCAAGAATTCATCGCTAAACAAGACACCTGGGGAGAATTGATATATATTAGGTTACAAAGGTCCAAATGAAATTTATGAAGATGTTCCAAAAAGGGTACGGACTGTAGTTTCTGTGGTCCAAGTTTCAGACTTAGAAGATGATCTAGTGACATGTGGAAGTCCGTACAACTTCGCTATGATGAATAGTCTTGAAACACGTCACCTTGGGAAAATGATCATAAGTACCATTGGTGAAACCAATACTGATGAAACCTATTCTGTTGGAACAGGGACATGTGAGGATATCTCAATGCAAAGTTTCAGATACACAAGAGCAGTAATTTTGGATATACTGCAGAAACAGTAACAAGAATTTCTGCAGAAGAAATTGGAAAACTAGGGCTTCCTGTTCCGGGAGCTTCCCTCCATTGTTTTTAGAAAAGGAGTACATTGGACATCTCAACTTGAAGAGATATATATTTCTATCCAATCAGATCTGAAAGATTCCATGTTTTTAAAATTAGGGTTTCTCTGACAAACCCTAGATCAGCCAGCTATGGAACCAGGACAGACACCTCAAATCAGTAAGATATAATCTTTTGCTATTTGCATTTGAGGTTCTCATTTCAAAGTGATTTATCACATCAGCTTGATGATAAGCTTGGTGAAGTTGACAACTTCCAAGCATGGAAGTATTTGATCTATCTGAAGAAAATGGATTGGACACCTGCATGAGTAGAGAGGTTCCAGTTCCAAAGGGAGATGAGGCTAAAAGCCTTACACCAGAAGAAATTGGTCAAGACCAAGAAGATCATTGTTGATTCAATCACGGATCACATTGTACCACAAGTGTCTTCCCTAAAGACACCAAAGATGTTGATTCCTTGACCAAGCTATTTGAAGGGAAGAACATAAATCAGAATATGACCTTAAGAAACCAGTTGAATAACATGAAGATCCAGAATGCAGAGACCATACGGTCATACTTTACGAGGGTCTCTCAAATCAAAGAACAACTTGTAGTAGAAGAAGTGGAGAATGCAAAAGTGGTGATAGCCACCTTGAATGGCCTCCCAGGATCATGGGATTCATTCATTCAAGGAATGTATGCCAGAAGGAAGTGATTACTTTAAGAAGAAGAAGAAGCTCGACTCATAATAAGAGAAGAGAAGATGGGAGCAACTGAAGATCAAGCTCTCACCATCCAAAGAAGATCCCTCAAGCGATGAGGAATATGAAGAACTCAACTCCTAAAGAACCTCTTATCCACCTTAGCATTTGGATAAGAAATGATGCTATTATGAATGAAGAAGATCATGAAGCTGAAGGCTCAAGAAGGAGTCTACCCATGAAACAAATAAACATAAGTATTCAATTGTCATTTCATGATATTGTTTTCTTATGAATTTGTTTATATTCAGTTAATGTATTATGCATGATAGAATGTTTGCATTAATGACAGTATACTACTAATATGCATCTGGTGGGTAAGTAGCTCATGGTGCTATACAACTCTCCATTGCTACTTATCTAGAATGAAACCTCTTTGCTGACATATTGGATTAGTGCACAATCTCAATGTTGTCCTGGTAGAGATGGAAGGCATCTAGAAACGTTTCCGTGAGATATGGATGAATATTGTATTGGCTAAAATAGTTGCATGATCATATGTTTATGCATAAGAAGTTTTCATTATGAATATACCTTATGAAATATTTCTAACCATAAAACTAATGCATTTGACTTGTAGGAAAGATCGCATACAGAATCGTGTACAAGCAAAGAAGGATGAGACTTGTTCCGAAGAACAAGTGACGATAGTTCAAGATGAAGAATAATATGACGAATGCAGCGACATCATTAATGCAGAACCTTCCAGCTATGAATAAGTAACCAAGAAGAAAGAGAAGACCAGTTCAAGAAGAGTGATGTCGAGGATGCAGTATCGATACGTGAAGAGAAGTTCATAATGCAGTAGATGGAAACATCGTGGGACACAAGAAAAGATTCATAGCATGAGGCTTCTCATAGACATTTGCAGCCAGTGGGAGTTGAAACACATACATGATGAGCTTGATTAAGATCTTAACCTTTGCTACAAGGTTGAAAATGAAAGTCTAGACACTAGATGGATACATAGAATATTAGTAGCATAGGAAGCTAATTGTCACTCCGGTACAGAATGTTTCAGTGCATAGAGTACGAAAGATAGAGGGAGTATGATGCTCCGCTTCAGAGGGAGTGACTGCAGAAGATCCTAAGGTTCGACACGGTATGACATGATGGATAGATTACTGATGACTCTAGGCTTTACTGAGAGTAAAGTGGATTTCAACGTTTGCTTCAAGGTTGAAGGCGGAAGACCAGTGATGCTCCTGTTATGTGTTGATGCACTATTTTCTAGGCATGGAGGTGTGGTAGAATGCGGATGGAATTTTCCTTGGACAAGGGAAGTATGCAGTAGAGATCTTGAAGAGGTTCAGGATGATGGACTGTAAGGCCATGACCACACCTATGGCATCAAACATGAAGCTATTGAGTGATGCTTCATCAGAAGCGGTTGATGCTACGATGTATCATCAGATGATTGGGTCCTTGCTGTATCTGACGAACACGAGACTAGACATTTTCTTTGTTGTGAACACCTTGAGCTAGTTCCTGACATATCCAAGACATGTTCACTTGATTGCTGGAAAGAATATTCTGAGGTACCTGAGGGGTAAAATTGATTATGGGCTCAAGTATGAGGCGAGTTAGAAGATTAACTTGGAGGGTTATGTTGATTCAAATTTGGAAGGCAGTGCTATCAATAGGAAGAGCACTTCAGGGTGTTGCTTTAGTATGGGATCAGGTGTGATCTCTTGGTTTAGCAGGAAGCAATCCTGTGTGGCATTGAGTACAGCTGAAGCAGAGTATGTCACAGCTTGTTCAGCTAGTTGTGAGGCAGTATGGTTGAGGAAGCTACTGTCTGATTTATTTGATCTCTAGTTGGATGCTACTTGTATATATTGTGACAACCAAAGTTGTGTGAAGTTGTCAGAGAATCCAGTGTTCCATGACAAGTCGAAGCATATCGAGATCAAGTATCACTATATTAGCGATATGGTGCATAGAGGAGCAGTGAAGCTCCAGTATGTTGCGATGAAGGAACATATAGCTGATGTGTTGACGAAGCCATTGGCTAGGATGAAGTTTGAGTACTTCAGGGAGAAGCTTGGTGTTCTCTAGATCTAGGTTTCCTCCAAGGGGAAGTGATGAGTCTGTAAGCCATTATAACGAGTAGGTTATATGTAAAGGCTGAGCCATTCTGTCATGGTGAGAGGATTAGTTCCTTCCATGTCAGATCTGAGTGCTGATCCATTCTGATATGACTATAGGATTTCTTCCTACATGATTAGAGATAAGGGATGTTTCCATTCTTGGAATGGAGGTGCCTGGTTAGTTACCAGGAATACTTGGTCTAGGACTCAGGGCCTTTCTGATATGATTGTAAGATCTAGTCTTACATGATCAGATGTGAGTGCATGGCCATTCTGATGTGATTGAGGGATTGGTTCCAACTTGATCAGATATAAGGGCTGATGCCATTCTCTGGGAGAATGGAGGCACCTGGTCAGTTACTAGGAAATCTCAGTATGGGATTGGAGGCCATTCTAATATGACTATGGGATGTGTTCTTACATGATTAGATGTGAGTGTAAGGCCATTCTAACGAGTAGGTCAGATATAAGTGCTGGGCCATTCTGACGAGTAGCTCAGATATAAGTGCTAGGCCATTCTGACGAGTAGGTCAGATATAAGTGTTGGGCCATTCTGACGAGTAGGTCAGATATAAGTGCTGGGACATTCTAACGAGTAGGTCAAATGTAAGTACTGGGCCATTTTGACGAGTAGGTCAGATGCAAGGGCTGGGCCATTCTGACGAGTAGCTATTCTGACATGGTGAGAGGATGGGGTTCCTTCCATGGTCATATGTAAGGGCTAGGCCATTCTGACATGGTGAGGGGATTAAGTTCCTCTCATGGTCAGACGTGAGTGCTGGGCGTGCCTTTCTGACAAGTCAAGGTCAGATGTAAGTGTTGGATGGGCCATTCTAACTTAGGGTCAGATATATGCACTGAGAAATACCTACATGGAGGCTAGGCCTACACCCAGCATGAAAAAGGGTTGGCTCTATAGAACTTCCTGTGACGAGAAGAATCATGAGATAGCACCCATGATGATGATCCAACAGTGATGATCTAGATCTAGTGATGATGATCCAGATCGAGTGATGATGATCCAGATCGAGTGATGATCCAAATCGAGTGATGATGATCCAGATCCAGTGATGATCTAGATCTAGTGATGATGATCCAAATCAAGTGATGATGATCCAGATCGAGTGATGATCCAGATATGACGATGAAGATGATGAGAATTCAATGATGATCCAGATGATACAGAGAAGAAGACTTGTGCTGATAAATTGTGTCAAGAGAATACGTTCCTAGTTAAGAGGGAGTGTTGATGTATTTGTAACTTCGGAATATATTCATTCGTATATCTTATGTATTGTACCCCGATGTTTATTAAGGGATGTGTCTGTAATGTATTTGAGTCATGTCATGTCCCGATGTTCCTATCAGGAGGTTCTATAATGTAAACAAGTCATGTCAAGTCATTGTGGGTAACCCTCCTATTGGTCAAGGGTTAAATTCCTCGTAGTTGTGGGGCCCTAGGGTTATTAGACTATCCTAGAGAAGTCAACCCTAGGTGAGTCATTGTAAGTCGGGGCAATAGTCCCCACCATGGTGTTAAGGATAACCCTCCTTGTTGGTCGGAGGAGGAAAAGTCCCCACAAGTTGTGGGGCACTAGGGTTATTAGACACTCCTAGAGATGTCGGCTCTAGTAAGTAATTGTTAAGTGAGGCCGACATGTTGGAGTGGGTTTCAAGTGAACGAAAGAATATAAATAAAGAGTGAGCCTATCTATTTATCACACACACATTCACTCATTGGGGTGCATGAGTGAGAGGAGAAGTTGTTGGAACAAGAGAGAGACTACTGCTGTCATGACATCATTTTTATGTTTTCAGGTTTTACTTTTGGTGCTGATTCTATCTCTGAGGAAGTTGCGGGGTTTTCTCCTTTATGGTTTCCTCGAGGAAAATTATTTGTGTCTCTTGTCTCTTGTGTTTTATTGCTGTGCATGTTATTCTCTCAGTTAAATATCCTAAGATCATAATGCTAGCTTGAATGATAAAAATCTAACACCTTTAACCAACAATCAACCACAAATAAACCAATAAAAATGTCAAACACAGGATGCCAACAAACAAGGGAAAAGCATCCCTGAATGCACTATCTGCATCACAATACCATTAAATACAAGGAACCGAGTTATATATACATGTATCATCATTACCCATTCAAATTATAAACATCCCCAAGGAAAATATGAACTTCACTCCTATTACAAGAATAATTATTGTTTCACCTCAATTCAATTCTACATGGACCGATCATACTAAAATATATAAACCTTCTTTATAACTTTTCCCAATTCTAAATAAACAAAGAGTTATAAACATGAAAAGAACACCCATAACTTTGGGGCTATGCATTCTTAAATAAATCATAATACAATATATCCCTTTAAATCAACTTAATAGGACTAGCAATCAATGTAATGCTACAACCATCAAGTCCATTTAACAAAGATTAAAACATCAATCAACTCACAAAAAAATAACCATATTAGAATTTACACAGAGCAATTAGTTGAAACTCAATCATTCATCCCATTAACCTATTACCAAGATGGACAACTTACTCAATGGTTCAATTACATAACATGCATTTTATGTTATACCCATAACTTATTAACGACCTTCTTAGATCATGCACTTTTACTTCAACATAACATAATTCATCAACATTCTTTAACTTTCAGGGACTTACCTACGGTATTCATTCCAAAATAGGAGATTCCAACACCCAAAAAAGCTCGCTTCATCAGGATCAAACCACAATTTATTCACAATTTATCTTTCCACAAATATTCAACATACTAACATGCATACATGAATTATATTACACGTTCAGACTTAAGCAATTTACAAATTACTGTTAAGCCATGAAAAATTATTTGAAAATAGATAATGGTGATTGGCTTCATGTATTCCATGCTATATTATTTTTGCACTCAGAGACCACGCTCGAGTTGGGATTTTTAAATTCACCAAAGACTCTCCCCTCTACCCGAATCTCTTTTCGACACTGGAAATCACATTCGGACACACTCCTAAACACAAGGATTTAGAATCTATTTCCAACTCAGGAAATAAAATTCTTCCATACTCCCAAATGCAGGGATCTAAAATCTCTTTCAAACACAAGAAATAACATTTGGCCACACTACCAAACACAATGATCTAAAATAGGTCTATAGACATCCAGGAAGTAGGCCATAGCCTGTTCCATGCCAAACCACATAATTACCACTCTAGTTTCCTTCCCATGGATCCACAATGAAACTCATCATTGCTTACTCAACACTGAGGAGCTCCACCAGAGCGGTTCATGCATAATTATCCATTCAATTGACCACAACACAACAATCAATGACATTCTAGCAAAATAAAACAAGAAAGTTAAGTTGGGTTCATACAATTTGACACTTCTCACCAATCTCTGTTTGTTTCTCTTGTGGCTTCAATGCACACACTGTTTGTCCTAGTGCAAAGCTCCCTAACACCACACTTCCCCTCCACACACAACTTACAACTCTTTTTCCCTTGCGCATTCTAACCCCTAGCGTACCACCCAATCTCACAAGCTTCAACCTCCCTTTTCCCCCAAACTCTATTCCATCAAACATGCATGGAAACCCCCCCTCACTTTCCCTTGGTGAATTTACTAGTCCCCTTATCTCTTCAATGTGCTGCCAGCACCAAAGAAAGATCATAATTTTATATTAATAAGGTTAAATATATTTTTATTTCCAATTGGGCAATACATATTAAAATTTACATGATACAACTAGGGTTCTTAGCTGGGAACATTAAATGATAGCACTGAGAAAGGCATGACTAACAACTCTTCACTAAACCTTCCATCTACTAGAGCAAACACAAAAATAACTTTCCTCCATGAGGGAAAACAAGGGAATTTCATCCTTATTTTCAGTATGATATAGGAACCAAGCAAGACTCCAACCGACTTTCTAACCATAGCTAAAACTATTGACTATCAAACATAGCATACATCAATTTACTATCCATTGGACCATGCAACTGAGACACAATACTTCTAGACCAAAAACAAAACAACAAACTAAAAATCGATGACTTAAGAGACCTAAGGATTGCTAGCAGGGCCAAATTTCCTCGCTCAAACCAAGATTATAGGTCATTTGTTCCCATCATGCTTCATCAAGGATGACGCATCCTCATCTGGATGAGGTATGGGCATAAATTGAATGCCCAACTTCCTTGCAATTACATTCATATTTCGGTGCATATTCCTAGAATCCTCATAATGATCCTTCTAGAAATCCATAGGTTCATCATCCACTTTTACTTTCTCATCCCGTTACATCATGATGTGAGCCAAAATTCCCTTCACCACCCACTAATTTGCCACTGACCTCTCATATAGCGCCATTCATGCCCTCGTGGTCCCAAGATCCTAGATCCAATCTGCCAATGCATCCATCTCCTACCCAAGTGGAGTAAAATACAACTCCACCCATAGCTCTTTCTCAATTAGATCAATATTGTTAGGGTTAACCTTGACTCAGGAATGAGCCAAAGGTGGTTTAGGTCTAACACATGTTTTTGGTCCCATGGTATTTGGTGGCCAATGGTATTTTTCCATGGTATTGCATGTAAGGAAGTCTTTATAAGGCTTGAGGAGGATCGACTGTAAAGTGATCTGGAGGCGAGTGGTTGCTAGCTGTCACATCCCCAACCCTTACTTGGTGGAGAGGACGCGACAACATATATCAACCTGGGAAATCTAAGCCCCCATGAACATAATACATATATAAAAATGCATTGATCTGAAAGCATATAAATACACATATGCATAATAAAATGTACATGATATATACATCGGAAGCAAATCATCCATTCAACACATTCATGCATTCAACATGTTCATGATAATTTCATAATAATTCATAAGCAAATACAGTTGTAGAACTTAAATAAACAAGAATACTTATCTTTGGAGAAGCTTGTCCCACAACCAGCTATGTCGCTGCAACGTTCCACCCAACCATAGGCCCGTGTGCTCTTTAATATCTCAGCAACACTGCCACCCCCAAGCTGGGCATGATTTTACTCAAGGAATAAGGAACACTAGAAGACTTTCCCCATAGCCAAGGATACAATAAAACTCAGTCAAGCCAACACAAATGGGTTTATCATACTTATAGAGGTAGTTGTTTACACTTAGCCAAATTCACATGAGACACAACCAAGCCAACAGATGGGTTTATCAGGCTACTAGCCAAGCCACCCTTCTAGTTGGGTTTATTAGGCTGCCAAAGAGGTGGAAAGACTGATTTCTAATATCGTGAGCTCAACCCCAAAGCTATGAACACCCACACTGGATCTAGCTTGATTTCTAAACAATTACAAACCCAACACAAGGAAGCATTCCCTCCTTTGCTACACAATCCCTCAGGCCATGCCTTCCCTTCCAGTGTTATTCAGGGCATGCAAAGAAGAAAACCAACCTTCTAGATTGGTCTGTGAGGTTCTTTCACACACTAGGTTTATCAAGCATGTCTAGACTCTATTTCCATTCCTTCAATCAATTAAGATGCCAAACGTGGATGAACACATAGTGATCTCAGTCCTGGGATTTATCAAAACGTAGCTAACGCCAAGGATTACATACACACATAGAAATTTACGAATTTCTAAACATTGCCGATGCTAGACCAACTGCTGCAAATTACCAAAATGAAATGTTTGCTGGTTATTCAAAATCGAAGACCCAAAATCGAATTATGGGCAATCGTGTTCAGGAAACTAACTATCAAAAAGGAGAAAACATGAAGAGAAACAATCCACACAAGGAAAACCCAAAACGTGAATGATCTAGATTGCTAGACAGGAGAAATTCATGAAAGGTTCAGACTCCGAATCATTTTTTCTTGCTTGCTGCTACGTGAATGCCCAATTGGGTTTCCAAAAATGTTTTGTTCAATCCAAATCACGAGGGAAGGAGAAACGCTGCCGCATGAGGGAAAAGTGGTCGTTTTTGGTGTTTTCTTGCCCAAGAAAATTTAAAAACGTTTTTCCAGAATTGGTGCTCTGCCCAATTCGAATTTCGGCCCACTCTTCCAATCCCCCACTCCCTCATCCTTAGGAAAAATCATGCCCCCATCTCATTTAGTTGCGTTGGCATAGCCGGCTGGGGGTTTTTAATTAAAATTGAAATTTAACATGATGTTCAGCTATTAATGTTCAGCTAGCATAAAAAAAATACCATCTGCCACACCTTAATTGCTGAAACATAAATACTAAATCGATGGTGGGGATTTTTCCTAGCTCCACACCATGATTATTTACATCATTTATTTAAATTCAACGGGGTCAAAACCAGGGTGTTACATTCCCCTCCCACTTCAACGTCACTGTCCTCGGTGCTTTACAACATTGAACAAAAATGCTTGCTGGTACTGCCCTCAGCAATCCATAGATTCGAACAAAAATGGATGTTCCAGTCGCATGGCATCCTCCAGCTCCCACGTAGCTTCTTCAGGACCGTAGTGCTCCCATTGCACCTTCACCTGTCCTATTGCTCGGTTCCGGAGCATTGTGACCTTCCTGGTGAGGATGCGCATATGCTCGATTTGGAACTCTCCCTTTGGTTTCACCTGTATCACATCGCAATTTATTGCATGGTTAGGACCATGTACATATTTCTTAAGCAAATAAACATGAAAAACATTATGAGCTCTAGTGCTAGCAGGAAATGCAAGTCTATATGTAACTTGCCCTATTCTTTCAAGCACTTCAAACAGACCATAGTATCTAGGTGACAACTTGGAACAAATTCCAAGATTGAAGGAACTCTTCTTTTCCTTCACTCTGAGGTAAACATGATCCCCAACATTTAACTCTCTGTTCACCCTATGCTTATATGCATAGCTTTTCTGTCTGTCCTCATGGCTGAACCATCTGGACGAGGTCTGGGCATAAATTGAATGCCCAACTTCCTTGCAATTACATTCATATTTCAGTGCCTATTCCTAGAATCCTCGTAATGATCCTTCTATAAATCTATAGGTTCACCATCCACTTTTACTTTCTCATCCCGTTACATCATGATGCGAGCCAAAATTCCCTTCACCACCCACTAATTTGCCACCAACCTCTCATATAACGCCATTCATGCCCTCGTGGTCCCAAGATCCTAGATCCAATCTGCCAATGCATCCATCTCCTACCCAAGTAGAGTAAAATACAACTCCACCCATAGCTCTTTCTCAATTCGATCAATCTTGTTAGGGTTAACCTTGACTCGGGAATGAGCCAAAGGTGGTTTAGGTCTAACACATGTTTTTGGGCCCATGGTATTTGGTGTCCAATGGTATTTTTCCATGGTATTGCATATAAGGAATGAGGAGGATCCATTGTAAAGTGATCTGGAGGTGAGTGGTGGCTAGCTCACTTGGATTGGCTTGGCCAGTTTAGGTCAAGGGAGATACTAGATATATTATGGTGTTTTTTTTTTTTAATAGGTTTTCCACCTAATTATTGTGCATCTATCTTAAATGTGTTTCTATGTGGATTTGTGTTCTCTCATTATTAATTATATGTATGATCTTTTAAATCCTAAGAATTGGTATAAGATCCATGGTTTGGAATATAGTTGAGCTCATTGTGTTGTACCTGTTTTTTAAAAATTAATTATGGGGTGCATGCTCGGTGGTACCTGACACCCTAGAAGTATTTTTGGGTTCATGGTTATATTGTAATTTCTTTGGGTGCTAGAAGCACAAGGTATCCCTCTTATGCGCAGAGAAAGGATGTTGCATCAAGTGTGGAATGAACCACTGGGTAGGTACGAGGGTGACATGTGTACTCGTAGCCTAACATGATGTGGATTAAATAGCTCGAGTCTTTGAATGCAGGAGGAATTTGAGATGGTTTAATCTCAATTGTGGGACCAATATTGATGAACCATGTAGCTAAAGAGAATTCCTAGAGAACTAGTGGTTACAACAGCTGAGGACCCATGCAATCTGGTATATGGATTCCTCTTTATATGTAAATCAATGACAGGGTTGGATGCAGGTACAGAAAGAGCATGGCAGAAAATGAGCAAATAGACGAGCAAGAAAGAGAGGCTTGAAAAGCAAGAGGCTGAAGCAATGGATGGTGATGGTGTAGTCACCATGAAGACACATGAAAAAATTAAATGGAGCAGTTTGCATGTAAATGGGCATATGGCTGTAAGACTTGGTAAGGCATGCATACCCCTGGTAACTCACTATTAAAGTCGGGAGATATACCTAGGTGATAGGGGGTGTATGTGAGATTCCTCGGTAAAACATTCACTGGGGTTGGTGTTTAATCCAAGTCAAGTTTAAAGGGGGGATTGTTTGGGTTAACCTTGACTCGGGAATTAGGCAAAGGTGGTTTAGGTCTAGCACATGTTTTTGGCCCCATGGTATTTGGTGGCCAATGGTATTTTTCCATTTTCTTACATGTAAGGAAGTCTTTATAAGGCTTGAGGAGGCTCCATTATAAAGTGTCCTGGAGGTGAGTGGTGGCTATCTCACTTGACTCGACTTGGCCGGTTTAGGTAAAGGGAGATAATATATATATTATGGTGATTTTTTTTTTTGGTTTTGAGTTTTCCACGTAAATATTGTGTCTCTCTCTTAAATGTGTTGCTATGTGGATATGTGTTATCTCATTATTAATTATATGTATGCTCGTTTAAATCCTAAGAAATCTTCTGTTGGAGTGGCACATGTATCATCTCCTTGAAATCAAACGCAGCCTGAGTTGCTTTCATCTGCTCCTGGGTAGCCTATAGCGATCCCTCCTTTTTATTCTTCCCCTTGTCCTTGACCAACTTTCCTCCCCCATGTTTCCATCTTATCACCACCCCGGAGCAAGATACTCACTATGTTTTAGTCCCTCCTTCCACTAATCTTGTCACCATAGACCGACAAAACAAGAATACAACCATTGATCCAAAGGCCTTAAATCCACACAATATTTAAATTAGAATCTCCATAAATCACAATGAAAGCTTCAACCAAGCTTCTAAAACTCAACCTGAGGCTCGTACCCATGAAAATTCTTCCTTCTTGATTAGAATTCATTCCCCATGCATCAAACTAATGGTTCCATCTATGCTCATATTGACATCCTCTCAGTCCTTGTGATGGTGTCCCTATCTTTCTAATTCCCTTTTTCTTCATTCAACTGGCCAATCCCTGCACATACCCCCTCCTCAGACCTTAATTACAAGCCTTGCTTCATGTGCCGAGATCGTGCATCCACTTGTCTCGGGGCGTCTCTACTAGCACCCACATCTGGGGTACTTACTTTATGTTTGTTATTAATATTGAAAACTATGTATTTATTTGATGAAGAATTGCATTTATAAATTTAATCGATACTTACTCTATTTTGATTTATGTTGTAGAAATGCTTGATAAAAAATGGAGCATTGCTAAAGAGTTTAATAAAAAAATGAAGTCTTATACCAAGTCTTTGACATAATAGATCTAAACATTTTAGTTGTGGTTATATTTATCCTACATTTGTTAGTAAAATTTAGAGTGTATATGAATCCAATATACTCCATTTTTCATGGTATTTATTTATTCTAAGACACACTGTATTAATATTTGAGCGTAGGGCACATAGATGACGATAAATAGACACGACTAACGACAATGAGAGTGATTTGAAAGAATTAGGGGTATTGAGAATCTTTTGACCTATATGATTTTATTACATCTTTAATAATTAGAAATTTTTGTATTTTATTGAAGTCATGTTCTTTTATTATCTTTTACATAGTGATAATGAGGAGAATTGAGAAGGTGAGGAGGGCATTGCACACAGTTCAATCAACTTCTAGTGTAAAACCCATTTCATTTCCTTACATGTGTAGATTTGTTTCCATGCTATGTTGTTCGCAAAGTTGTCATTTCCCTTGGGTATCACTCTAGCAATTATTTATATAAAGTTCAATCAACTTTTTCACTCAATTTTTGATGTCAAATTCATTTTATTTTCTTATGTGTAGATATTTTTTCATGTTACGTTGTATACATGATTTTGTGTTTATATATGCATGATTTTTTCTCTCATGATTATTAAGCTATACAATAAAATTATATTAATCTTTAATCTCTTTAAGACTTAAATATTATTAAAATAATAACTAATAATTGAATTGATAATTAAAATTAAAATGCTTAAAATTATTATCATCATAATCAACAATATCATCATTATTATTAAAATAATATAGTTAAATAAATAAAAATTATAAATTTATCAATAATAATTAAATTAATAAACATAATTATTATCAATGGTTACATCACAGCTTTAACCCTAAAATGAAATAATTTTGATATCAAATTTACGCAAAATGTATCTACTACGATACATACTAACATGATGCAAAGGAATAATAAAAACGTAGACATTATGTTAACACAACCCATGCATGATGTAATACCATGCTAATATGACACAAAATAGACTAATAATGAAACGTAAATCATAAATGATGCTAATAAGACACAAACAAGATAATGGGGTGCATTACATCAGCAAACTTTGCAGTCCTAATCAATGGTACTCCCACGAAGTTCTTCTCTGCTTCGAGAGGTATCAGGCATGGCTGTCCCCTTTCGCCCCTGCTCTTTATACTAGTGATTGAAGGGCTCAGTCTACTGATTGCTGATGCTAGGGATAATGGACTCATCAAAGGTATCAAGATCACCTCCACCTTTGTTCTTACTCATCTCCTTTTTGTTGATGATGTGATCCTTTTGGGCTCGGGTACCTTATCTGAATGGATGGCTTTCGATGTCATTTTGAGTAGATTCTGTAAGGCATCGGGGATGTGTATCATTGTTGACAAATTTAGTTTTCTTTATAATAATGTGGATGTTGATATTAGCACTGAAATTGCCAAAGCTTTTCCCTATAAAATGGAAACTATCACTGCAGGCTTTATGTACCTGGGCTATTTTATCAAGCCTTTGGGATATAGGGTTGTGACTGGCATTGGCTGATTCAGAAATTTGAACATCGGATCTCCCACTAGGCACACAAGATCCTCTCACTTGGTGGTCGCCTGACACTTGTACAAGCTGTTTTGACAAGTATTATTGTCTACTGGATGGGCCTAGCACCCATTCCTGTATCTGTCTTAAACAAACTCAAATGTTTGGCTTTTGCGTTCCTTTGGGGATCTTCGGACAACAAACACAGATTTCACCTAACCAAATGGGAACATCTCACATGGCCTAAAGAGTTTGGTGGTTGGGACATCAAGCATTTGAATTGGTTTAGTATTGCTCTTAGATTAAAGAACCTGTGGACGGTACTCCAGAATGACGGACTTTGGCATCGTGTTATCGTCAATAAATACTTGAAAAAGAATTCTATTGAGATGTGGCTCAGGGGTAAGCAATTTCAATCCTGTGGGGTCTCTGCAATTTGGAAGGGGTTCCTGCTCACACTTCCGTGGCTTGGTCGGAACCTGGCCTGGCAGGTTGGAAATGGGATGAATGTTCTTATTGGTATTGATCTGATTGTTGGGGTACCCAACTCACACATGATTCCACCTGGTTTAAGAGAGTACTTAGAGGATTTGGATATCGTGACTCTGGCACAGGCACAGAATCTCCTCCTGGATGCACATTGTTACTGGTATTTTGCCGAGGATCTAGGTATTGGTGGTGAATGGAAAGTAGCTTGGGATACCTTTACTAGAAGTCTGGAATTATGTGGTATGCGCCTGATTGATCATATGGATGCCCTTATTTCTTGTCATGTGGGCTGTATGGAAAGCGAGGAATTTGTGCATCTTTGAAGGAAAAAGAGTACCTGTCATTAGCATACTACACCAGATATCTCACTCTTCACAGTTGTTCTGCCCTCCTGTCACAAAAGTTAAAAAGGCTAGAACCAAGGGACCTGGTCCTGTACTTGTATACCCCTGTGGGTTTTTTGATGGTGCATCAGCTAAAATTATGGAGGGGTTGGCTTCTGTCTGCACTTGAATGAGTCTCACTCCTTCGAGTTTGAATTGGGGGCGGGTCTTAGCACCAATACCAGAGCTGAATTACTGGGGCTTTGGGCGCTTCTGCATACTTCTCAAATGATGGGGTTACCCAAGCTCAAGATATTTGGTGACTCATCTGTCATCATCAATTGGGCTAAAGGTACTGCATCCCTCACACCTCCTGAGCTCCTCCATTGGTGTAGGGATATTAGGAAGATATGCACATGCTTCCTAGAGTTGTCCTTTTGCCATGTCTACCGGGAACACAATCAGCTGGCAGATCGACTGTCTAAAAAAGCACTTTCTTTGGCTCCGGGTTCGGGATTTTACTCTGAATTCATTGATGGTCATTTGACCTCTCAGGATTGTTATTATCTCTTTTGAGCCTGGTGCTGGAACATGTTCTCCACTTTTTATGCACCCAGGGGATAGTTATGGAGTGGCTTCTTTAGACTGTTGTTCTACACTTTTTGGGTTCACGGTAGATATGGCTATGTGGGACATACTTATTACTGATGGGTATAGTATTGCAGTATACGAACTTTGCCCCCTCTCTGCTCTGATGTGTTGTGACTCACACAGGATGCAGATGTAGCTATCATCCCTTTGACCAATTATATGATTGTAACCCATACTTCTAGGAAGGCACTTTTGATGCCCTTTAATTCTTTTATGAATATCAAAGACAAGCTTTTTTCTACTGAAAAAAAAAGACACAAACAAGATATTAAATGAATACAAGATTATCACAACTCACATACAAAGTAATAATTATGAAATATACTAATTCCCTTATACGATGCAATGTACACATATGATGCAAACTTATACAAAACTAACTCAATATGATGCAAACTTATACAAAACTAACTCTTAAGTTTTGTTAGTTAACAATATTCAATGCAATATAGTGGTAACGTGAGGGACATGACTTTTAGTGTTATATTTTTCATTTCTAAGATGAAACCTTGTAAAATGCACATCAAAAAAAATGTGAGAGGGTCGACATAGGGTTCATGTAAAGTTGATATAAATCACAATGCCCCTCTAGTGTCGCATTTCACATCATCCATACTGATTTTTTTCTTAAAAATTATAGTAGGAGATGACGCAACAATCACGTTTTTTTTCACCCAAAAAAGTGTATTTCATTATATTTATAATAAAATACATTGTATAGAGCCGGTATTTCATTTGAATATATCTTACCGGAGGATCTCAGATTATATCTAGAAGATTATGGCATTTCTTACCTATCAGATGCTCTTAATTGGGGGCTTGCTACTACATCTACTGAATATTGGCTCACTGCAGAGGAGCTTGAACTGGGGGGTCATTGGAAGGTTGCATGGACTCAGTGCATTAAAGGTCTACATCATGGTGGAGTCCGCATCAATAATTCTCCTGATACTCTGGTATGGATGTACAATAAGATGACGGGCTCGGTCAAAGCCAACTTAATGTATGAGCTGATTGCCAATATCTCCGTCACCAGTAGACCAGCTGATACCCTTATCAGAATTTGGAAATTCGCATCCCTCTGAAAATTATATGCTTTAGTTGGATTTGTTTGTCAAATCAGGTCCATACCTGGGACAACCTCATCAAAAAAGGTTGGATTGGACCGCATTGGTGCTGCCTGTGCAAAACAACTTCTGAATCAGTTGATAATTTATTTCATGAGTGCATCGTCACCAGATTGGTAATATCTCACATTAGCTCCTCTCTCGTCATTCCATTTTTTTGGAAGGAAGCTAACTACACACTCAATGTTTCTTCCTGGTTCAGCAAAGGAAATAAATTAATAATCTTATTTATCTTCCTCCTCTTTTGACTTGGCATATTTGGCTGGCCAGAAACAAATGTATTTTTGAAGACAAAAAGCCTGATTTGTTCTTTATTGTACACACTATCATGGAACAACTACAACTCTATCCTGTTTTGTCTCAGTAGAAAACTAAAACGAGAAATATTGGATTAGCTCCTATTTTTTATTTTCCTGCTGGCTTCTTTGATGGGGCTTCAGCCAATCGAATAGGAGGTATAGGTGTTCATCTTTTGATCAGTCAAGATCACCACTTTTGCATAAAAATGGGTGTTGGTCTGAGTACTAACACAAGATCTGAACTTCTTGCTTTATGGACACTCCTATATTGTGCTAAATCCTTGGGTTTACCCACTCTGCACATTCACGGAGACTCCACTGTCATCTTCAACTGGTTCAATAGAAGATCAACACTATCTTCACTTGCTCTTGATGGCTGGTGTCAATGTATCCGTGATCTGGAACCCTTCTTCATCCAGCTAGATGCAGTTCACATATTCAGAGAACACAATACTAAGGTTGATAGCTTATCCAAAGAAGCATTAACCTTGGCCTCATGCCTTTTACAGTTTATTGAATTCACAGATGGCAAATGCACTAATCAAGGCACATTTCAGCTCTTCTAGCCCTAAGCACTTGATTTTTTGTCCTTTATGTGCTGGAGTTTTTTTGACATCCTTTGGATGATTGAGGTGAATGATTCACTCATATTACTGATCTCAATCTGGTGTTGCTTCTTTGGATAAGCTACTTTGGTACACGTCATGTATTCTCTGTTTGTTGAATGATTGTGGTGTGGATGTAGTAGAGATTCTCAGATTACATGAGATACCTTTGAAGGTTTAGTCTAGTATACCTGCGAAGCTGATTTACTATATCTGTTTGCCGATGATGAACATTACTGTCTTTATGCCACGTGTACATCAATAGCTGATGTTGTAACAAAATTACCTTTGATTTCAATAAAATAACAAGGAACTGATATTTTCCTTTGGAAAAAAAAATACATTGTATAGAGGCTAGAAATTAACTATATTATATTTTTGTCAATTATATGATATTATAACTTTGCATAATAGATTTGTATTATGTTTGCACAACATTAATTTTTATAAAAAATAAGATTTCCGGGCAATATAAGTTTATAATCATCTCGAATGGACTCATCATATTTAAAAGTATAGGTGGCTCTATATAGACAACCAAATGATTATGTATATTCATATACATAAAAGACAAAATATAAACGAACTTGGGTGGCTATTTCACTCCAAAGTCTAAAAAAGGAATGGGCTCTGGATCAAATTTAGAGACGTTTTCTTCATTGGATTCCCACTGGAGCCAAATATCTTCCACCTGTCTGAGTCCAATTTGGATAGCTGATCAACTTCTTGATTGTTTTCTCTGTAGATATGATGGAAGTAGATATACTAGAAATTCTCAAATATTTTAATCAAATCCTCAATAATGATAGCTAGGTGTATATTGGTTGGCTGTTTGTCTTGTTCATCCAGTCAATAACCAAAAGAGAGTCACCAAATATCTACAGATTATGAATGCCAAGATTTAGAGCAAGAATAAGGGTATACCTATGAATGCCAAGATTTAGAGCAAGAATAAGGGTATACCTGAGAGCTATTGATTCTGCTCGATTGCTGTTAGAGAGACCCAAACCTGCTATGAACTATAAAATACCCCCCTACCCCACCTTTAGACTACTTGTTTTGTGAAGTTCCATTAAAGAAAGCCCAACTTTTAGATCCGTCTATGTTTGGATCCTTGATTATGCAGAGCTTATTATGGCCATTATCAAGAGGGAATAAGTTGTGAATGCCTAAAGATTTTATTCCATAAACTTAACTGTGCAAGGCCATCCTGAGGAATAACTTCATTTCATTTTGAGAGGGAATTTCAAATTCCAAAGGATATTATTCCACCATGACGGGTCAGGATGATCCTCCTCCATACGAAGAGAGATATCCGATTTTAGGAGTATAGATTCCGTCTCAACATACATTTTTCCTCTAGTAAAGTTGATCCTCCATATTATATAGTCGAATAAAAGAGTCCTTGAAGGATTTAATATAGTTGTACTTGTACCATATCTTCCAGTCCTCATGCCTCAGATCCAGGTCCCGGGACGTCATCCAAGTCTGTCTAAGTCTAAAATTTGCAGGATCGAGACCCAGGTTGGTTGATTTGATCGAGATGGATAAAATTCCTGTTTTTAAGTTGTATCCAAATATGATTCTATTCAATAGAGAAGGTATCAGGAATGGTTCATGTCCAATACGGACTTAAAAACCATTTCCCACTTCCCATTTGAGACCATCGCGAATAATATTGAAAGCATTTATGTGAACATTCTAGATAGATGAATCAACAACGGATTTCTTGTCTGGTTTTCTGATATATCTCTCAATCAAGAGAGGTAGCATATATTTATGTGTCACCACTTTAGCCTAGAGACCCTCCCTTTGATGATATGCCAAACTAATTTGGTTATCAGGGATTTTGCAAAACAATGAGCGTTTTTAAATCTTCTATATTGCTTTTCAAGATGAATTGGCAACTCATTTTCCTAATCTATTCAATGGAGCTAGATGGAACATAAGCAAGCGAATTCCACTATATCGCTAGAGTCTCCAAAACAGCCTTCATAAGAATATATCGACCTTGTGGGAGAGACACTTGTTACACCACAAATTGAAACATGTTTTCTATTTTTCTAATAAGACAAGTGCCTAGAATAGTCATTTGGTTTCAGAACAAAGCCCAGATATCTGAGACCTATAGTAAGTTGACTTCTGGAAAATTAAAAAATTTCCTGTATTAGTTTGGGATCTTCATTAGGTAGGTTCATGACATAGAAAGTATATTTTCTATTTTTTAAATAGATACTTGAGGATTCAATGAATATATTCAAAATAACTTTAATGCTATGAAGATCCCTTCTGGTTCCATTCGAGAAAATACATATATTTTCAACGCAAAGAAAGTGTGAGATATAGAGAATATCAACAACTTTGATTCCAAAGATGGAACAGTGCTCTGAGCACGAGTTAATGATCTACTTAGATCTTCCATAAAAAAAATCAGTAATAATGGGGCAAGTGTTAACCCCTATCGTAGACCATGCCCAGGTCTAAATAATTCTGAAGCATATCCATTAATTTGAATAACAAAAGAAACATATTGGATACAAGCAAATATCTGATTGACAAAGGGAAGGTTAAAACCAACATGGAGGAGAATCAATCTGAGAAAAGTCTAGTTAATTGGATCATATGCCTTAGTAAGATCCACCTTGAGAATAACAATAGAGAATCTTTTGATTTTATCATAATGAAGCATGTTGGAACAATCTTAAACCAACCCAGGTTCACACCAAGATAACGACCCGAAAGGGTTTTATCCCTTTCGAAAACACCTGTATGGAAGGTGGGGTCTCACCCGAGGTAGTTGTGGGAACTGCAGGAACCAAGTTTCTATAGTAGTGAAGGGGAACTTCACCATACATAACATCTACAAAATTAACTACGACATATCATAAACTGTGAGAATGATCCATAGAAAGTACTCGACATTAACCACATTCATAATAATATAAATAATCGGCACAATGTCATTTCATTCACTTGTTCATTCATAGTTACTTAATGATGAATCAATAAATAACAAGAAACCATCACACACACACATCATACACATTAGACCCCAGGATTTAACATGGAAACCCAAGATGGGAAAAAACCACAACAACACTAATTTATAATGAAGAGTCTAGCTTGAATGCTTTAAGTATATTCACACAATCTACAGACATTTCTTTAGGAATCAATTACATCATATATGCGTACACATCATGCATATCAATCTCATATCATGCAACTCAACTTATTCTTCAACAAAAAGGATTCTTATCTTCTCAAAATGACCAACAACTAGCTAACTCCAAAAAATACCAACCCATTATATTTTTATAGGATCTAATGGTTGTTTAAAGTTTTACATCGGCTCCCACTACCCGATCCCATAAATGTAAGTGGACAAAAAATCTAACCATCTGCCCAACATTCTGGTTGGAATTCATCAAAATGGTTGGTATTCTTTAATCTTTTCCTAAAAATTTAGAGCTGACCACTTCCTTGACCATTCCGTCACGACTCCATTCACACTTCGACTAGAACTCCAAAATTGGTACCCAAAGTAAACAAAATAATCACAAGGCCAACAACCCCCCAACACTCACATGTGGCTCGTCCCGAGCCACTTTAGACTGAAATCATTAGTGTGTTCAACTGTGACTGAAATTCCTAGTATAATTTCTTTATTTCCTTGACCCATCGCTGAACATCTTCTTTGAACTTAGTGACTTCTTTAACAACTTCAGAACTAATGTGTTCTGAAATTCGTACCTCAACAACTGATAAATCCTACTTGAATGAAACATGTATTGGACCAATAGTCACAGGGACCTATTCAACCTCTTCCTGTATCTCCTCGACTGTTGGATCCTTAATTTGTTAACCTGCTATTTTAATGTCTTATTTTCAGCTTTTTTACTCATCTTCTTAACTAGTGGCAGAGTTTTCAAAGAACTCTGTAGTCTATCTAAACTTTGTTCTTCCACAGTAAGTGTTGATGTTATATATTGTAGCTCGACATCCTCTAGTAAATCCCCCAAAGTCTGAGATTCCTCCTCATATACTTGGCACAGTGAGTCTCGACATCCTTCATGGCTTGAGCAACCACTTGTATCTGCATATGTCATTGTTCAACTACTTTAGGCAGGATACTAGGAACTAGTTTATCCTCTAGCTCTGCAATCTTCTGTCATAAGTCGATGGTGACTTCTACTAACTTGATTACCTTTTCCTTAGGGAGAATTTCAGGTACAATCTCAGCTTTTGGGACTTCTTGACAGGAAACCTCAATAGAATTTTCTAGTCACTACTTGTCCTATCACAATTGTTCCTTTTGCTGCTTTTGTTCGACTGACTTGGACTCTAGAGTAGTCATCTAGTTTTTGGATAGCTTTGGCTGATCATAACCTAACTCCTCTCTTGCCTTAATTTCTTTTTCCCCCTTATGATAAATATTATGCAATATAAACATTGGAAAAATGGATATATCCAAGTTGACATATCCCAAATCATGTATCGTTGCATTCATTTGGGCATCTCCTAAGTTTAGTGCTCTGGGAACTATCTGAGCTCATCTATCCACCCTTGATGTTGTTACTTCGAAATGTCGATCGTCAGACGACCCATCTTTTGACTATGTCGACCTTGGTCTGCTCACTGCGACATGAAATTTCTTCACAACTTTAAAGAGTACTTGTAGAAGATCAGTGATTTCCCTTAAAATTTTTGTGTTTCGCTCATCCACCTTCACGCAGGCTTCTTCTACAACTTCTTCCATCCTATTAGCTAGCAGGTTGTAATCATCATCAATTAAGACGAATGGAGTACCGTCCTTGAAAATGTTTTTCTTCTTCCTTGCTTTTTTTGTAACTCCTCATCTTTCTGCGTATTCGCCAGATCTGGGACCATCGACGTAGCACTAGACTCATGGTCGTTGTCATGCTATAAAATTGGTGGGTTAGCTTCATATTGGTGCCTACTTTGATGTGTGCCAGAGGTACATTCCTAGCATGGTTCTTCCTTGGAAGAGAGTTGATAATATTCAACAGGTAATTTCCACTCGGTTGCCCACTCTCGAACAACGACGTTGAGGTCTGCCTCTAATAGCTTGAACTCAGTTGTTAACCATTGGTTTTGCCGGTCCTGTCGTGACTAAATATACATATGGTGGGCCCCCATGGTAAAATTAATAACCTTTCTATAATGTTGTACATTCGTAGCCTCCACCCTTGGAATCTTCTCGATGTGATGTTGTAGTAGTCCAACATGCATGTAGAACTCAACATTATCATCCAATTTCCTTTGTTGATTGTTGTCAAACCATAAGTTATGGTACCGATCCCCTCAACAACGGACATTAACATCCATACCTTGGTAGTTAGATGGTTCTTCCCAAGACACAAAGGAAATTAGAATTAACAACCATGAATAAGTAAATGGGTTACCTTTTTCTTGAGCATCAGTAACATTGACTAATGACTCATTCAATATGAACGTAACCTAGTTCATCTGAAAACCTGCAACACATTGTTGTGCCATAGCTATGAATCTTGCAATACATTGATTTGGCTGCATCTTTCACAACAACTTAATTGACATTTCCTTTGCTGCAAAGCTGATGGCTTGGTCACTAATAGATTTTATGTCTAAGCTGCCTCTCTTATCCCTTGTCAAGTTATACTTTTCTTTCATCCTTGTAGAAAAATTATTGTCTTTCTCCTTCCCCAAAAATAATTGTGTCAGGTACACTCCGACCTTGGGTAACCATGTGATGCTATAAATCAAATCCACGTCTATTTAAACCTTGGTGTCCAACTAGAGACACCCACCATGGAAGCACACCAATAGTTGCTTGCCACAAGCACTGACTTCTGCAGTCCGACCAAAGTGAGGTAAATGCATTAGCGATAGAATTCCGAACCTCTGTAGCACTCAATCCCATTCCATTGGGACCAACTCAATTGTCCCGCCTTCTACGTCTTGTACTGATTCTAAGTATTGATCTAACTCGAATTCCAGGTATTTCTTCAAATCATGATCATAATAGAAAGACAAGTTCAGTGAATTTGGGCAAGATATTCCATAAGATATGCACCCTTTTTGGAATGATTGGCTTAATAAACGAGTACTTGGCATTCTTCTTGATTTTTAGATGAGGGGCATTATCCTTCTGTAAAAGGATGTTACCCCAAAAAACTTCGTTGCAGACCTCGATCCCAAAGCTTCAACATCATGTGTAGCCTTTATTCAACCTTTTGGATTAGCTAACCAACTCCCTATCATTCTCTTCCTTGGTGGATTCATTGGTAGTTGAACCAAAACAAATTATGGTTGTTCTTCGACAATCATAATAGCAGGAGGGGACTCAACAGTGGACCCTTGAATGTTTATAGTGCTAGATACATTGATTTCCATGGATACAGATTAAGAATTTCAAAACCTAGCTTTGGTGACTATTAGAATTCTAATTTTCTCAATATGCTTCAACAAATGACCACAATGAGTTTAGATGGCAGAGAAGCTTCCCTTTATGAATTGATTAGCGCATGCGGCTAGCTTGTCTGATCACATGGTTAGTTAATATGAATAGATATTTGTAATGATTACGATGGTGGCAGCCAATCCATTCATATTCTTAGACATTTTTGGCTATTTATGACAAGCTTCCACTAACTCCGCCACTACTTCCACAAAAAAAACAGTTATTTAATTTGCATTAATTCTTGACTTAACAAATAAACACATCATAAAACCCTACTGCGACACAAGACTAGCCCTAATATATGATATACTTTGATAATATGGTTAGTATGGTGACTAACTATATACACTTCTACGACACATAATACTTTTACCAACACAAAAATATATAGAAGAAAACTTCGACACAAGAGAACTTTTCTTTTTCCCGCTATACACATTTAGTTGAGCAAAATACGACTATCCTTATAAAATTTTAGCCAACTTCCATTTACTAACCCTTCGACAGGTTCTCCATTTAATTTATGCAACTTAATAGTGCCTCCCTTAGTATTGAAATTAACAATATATGGGTCCAACTAGTGTGTTCGGATCTTACGAGGGCGCTTCAAAAACTTACTGTCATAGAGGAGAACTAATTCCCCTCACTTGAACTACTACTTCTTAATGTGTATGTTATGCCAAGATTTATGTCCCTCTCTTTCAACTTGTTGATGAAATCCTGCAAGAAAGCGATCCTCCTCCAACTGGAGTAACTACTGTAACCTTTCCCTGACAACACTAGTATCACACATACCGGTGAAAGCAACCATCCTCAAATAAGGAACAATATATTCCATGAGCATGACAACCTCTTACCCATAAACTAATATGAATGGGGTTTTCCTTATCAGCTTCTAACAGGTGGTGTGATAATCCCACAACACCGTAGGGATTTTCAAGTCCCAGTCATCATGGTTCACATTACAATATTTAGTTAGTGAATTCTCCAAAATTTTGTTAAAGGTATCGACAATTCCATTCACCTGCAGAAGACAAGGTGTACTTTTTCTATGGTGTATTTGAAATTCCTTTGTAAGTGCTTCAATGCTTTTATTGACAAAGTGCGTACCTTTTTCACTTAATATAACTCTGGGACATCTAATCTTGGTAACCACATTCTCAAACAAAAACCTTGTAGTAGTCACAGCCATACAGTCCTTTATTGGGGCATCCTCAACCCATCTAGTCAAACAATCAGACACAGTGATTATATATTAGGCACTTATTCTTTTACCTGGGGGTTAATGGGTCCTGAAAAGTCCACATTTCACTTTTCAAATTCTTGCAATGTCATCTATGGAACCAAAGGAATTTCATTCTGTCTAGATGGCTTTCTTATCCTTTGACAAATGTCGTAGTTCTTACAATATTCATATGCATCCTTGTGTAGTGTGGGACACCACAAGCTAGCTCGTAGTATCTTCTTCGCAGTTTCTTTCCCCGCATAGTGGCATCCTACCACCCCATCATGATATATTTCCAAATCATTGGTCACTCATGCTCTAATACACAATGACGTAAAATATCATTCAATGCCATTTTGTATAAATACCCAACTATCAACTAGAAGTCTGCATATTTGAAAAATTATTGTTTCTTTTGTGATGTGTTGTATCCATTTGGTGCCTTTCCTATCATTAAAAAGTGTATAATGTCTTCATAATAGTCATTGACTATCTTTACTGGGAAGAGCTATCCATCCAGTAGGTTATCATCTAGGTTAGTTGGATCTTCCTCTATATCCAACCACAATAGGTGATCAAGTCCAACATTCAGTCTGCATGGCTTTACAATTATCTCAAAGTTGAATTCTTGGAATATAAGTATCCAATGATAGATACCCTCCCCCCCAACACTGGCTTATTGATCTGGTACCTAAGTGCAAAATGATCTGTAAACATCTTAAAATGGTCATCCATTAAATAATGTTAGAATTTATGTAGGGCATAGACCATTGCAAGACCTCCTCTCTTAGTGGTGGTATAATTATTTTTAGCAGTTGACAACTTCCTACTAGAAAATATAATCAGATGGTTAATAGATCCCTCACATGCTTGTGCCAACACCGCACCAAGAGAAACTAACGATGCATCTACATGAACATGAAATTCCTTGCACCAATCTGGAAAAGCCAGAATGGAAGCTGAAACAATATTTTCTTTTAGTGTGTTGAGGCTCTTCGGACATTCCTCATTCCATTGAAACTTTATGTATTTCTTCAACAACTTCTCCATTGGGGCAGTGATTTCAGTGTAACAGTTGATAAACTTATGATAATAACTTGTATGCCCCAATGTGGTTCTCAACTGCTTGACTGATGTAGGTTATGGAAAATCAACAATAATAGTAATCTTCACCAAATCCATTAATATCCCTTCCTTGCAAACAACATGACCCAACAAGATGCCCAAAGGCGCACAAAATATTCACTTCTTCAATTTTAAAGAATTTTGAAATTGTATGCAATGCTCTAACATTACATGAAGACTTTCAATATGGTTCTTGATCAGCTTGTATACTGTACAATCATCAAAGTACACTTGTAAGAAATTATGAATAGAGTATTTGAATGCGGCAACAACTAACCTAGAAAATATAGCAGGGGCATTCTTAAGGCCAAAAGGCATTACAGTGTATTAAAAGCATCCCCTACTTTGTCACAAAGTTGGTTTTATGTCGGTCTTCTATTGTTATTCTGATATGATGGTATCCAAAAAAACCATTAGTGAAAGAGTATACCTCTTGTCCTCCAACGCTCTCCAATACCTCATATGTAAAAGGAATGCAGAAGGGAACATGTAGGCATGCATCATTTAATTTCCGTAGGTCGACACAGATACAAACTTCCACATTTTTCTTTTCCTAAACAACCATATGACTCATCCACTTTGATTCTTCGACAGGTTATTAATTCCTACATCGAACATCCTGTTGATATATGCTTTAACCTTTTATTTATACCTTAGGTTCAATATCTATGGTCTCTACTTTACTAATTTAACATCCAGTTTTAATGGAATCTTCATCTCACCCAAGTCTCCGATAATTCCCTTCATCTCAAAGAATTTGGTCGGGAATAGGTCTTAAAACTCATGGAACAAGTTGGTAATTTTCTCGACAGTATCATGATTTAAATAATCACCAATGTTTGCAGACTTTGGATTTTCAGGGAAACAGATATTTATCTTTTTAATCTTTAATGACTTCATGAATTTATCAAATGATATGCCAGGTCCTTCTAATGCCCACATTCCTTCATATTCTAGAATATGAATGTCTCATGGATCATCGTCCTTAGTCTATCCCAAAATATTATAACACTCTATCAGGTTTTGAACTATCGCAGCCCACTGCGGCAGACTTGACACATATATATAGATCTATTAATTTTTTTGGCTTTGATCACTTGAAGAGATGCACCAATCGACAAAATTTCATCAGCATAACTAAAAGTGTGTTTAAAACTATTGGAAAGATCGTCCCATTATGCGGTTCCTCGTCATAGTTCAAGTGTTGTATACCAATTTCTTGGTATCATATCCAATGTATGTATAAACATATGCACTCATTATTTCTTCAGTACAACTTTCCATGCTTCAGCACAAGAATTGATATGATCAACATGACTTTTCATCTCTATGTACTTCTCTCCAACATAAGGAACTCTACTACCAAATCAAATCTCTAGAAATCTTTGACATTGCGACCATACTGAGATAAACTGTTTATGAATAACCCACCACCTTGCTGGAGTAGCCTTCGGAGTTGCATCTAAATCCGACAATCATTATTTAAAAAAAACAAGAAGTGAATCGAATTTAAGTAACCCTTCATATGTAGGACAATCACATTCCTCAGTTCCAACCTATCACAGACACTTTGTGATCCTAGCACACTTCCATGTTGAAGCTTCATACAACTGATCTTGCCAATTTTCCAGCACTTCTACTAAATTAGACAAACAAGAGCTGACACTTCACCAACTTATTTTACCATCGCCTATCATATTAATATAATCATACAATAGAAAATAAATGCTGTATATATTGTCCAAATCACCCTCATGATATTCCTCTCGGACAGGTTCAACATACCATTGTCCCTCTAGGGGATCCAATGGTGCAACTACTCTCATATTTGAATATTAAAATGACATAATCCTCTTCTTGAAGTTTATTATGGTCTGATTTTCAATGGACCACGAATACCTAGGAGTGCTGGATACAAACTCGTTTCATCGACAATTGCTATCACTTCAAAGTCTACAAAAGTAAAAATCCCCTCCACTTCAACAGGAACTCTCGATAGTCGACCAATTGGAAGATCATTTAGTTGATTTTCTAACCGAAGTTGGATATGGACCATGATTGTTTGGTATTTACCATACTTTCCCATGTTTTCTTTTTTCAGAATGTTGACATATGATCCCATATCTAGTATAATGAAATTCATATCATAATATCAAATTTGAGCATTCTTGCGGAATTCACATCCGATCTTTCACCTTTTATTAATATTGTTAACAACCCTTTCTTGTTGGAGATATTATTTAGGTTCCTATAACAAACTAGATAATTATTCCAATCCATTTTCATCTTTAACTAAGGCCAAACAACTTCTCAAGAATTTTTTCTGAGTACTTACCCTTCCCGTCAACTTCTCTGGGATGGACCAGTCAAAGTGGGGTGGCGTGTCATAGATAGGCCCCTCATCAAATACCGGGGAAGCAGTTGGGGTTGAAGCTCCATTATATCCTCCCAAAAACTCATTCCAGGACTCAAAGAATAACCCTTTCTCTTTTTGGACATAAAAAGGTATTCATCATTGTGTTTTTGGTCGGATTCTTGAATCTTATAGATGACTCATTTTATCTCTCCATGTCACATCCCATCCTCTAGTCACCATAGCCACAACCGATGGATTCTCCCTAGATCAACTGTAATATTTTGAACATTTTGATTTGCATTCTAGAGTTGATTCTGATTCTGATTGGTTTTTGCTTGCCACTTGGAAATAAGCTACAGACAATATTCAATTATGGGGTCCAACACTTTGCAATAGGAACATGTCGATGTCGGATTTGGGAAGTCTCTCTCTTAGTGTCTTGGATGGATGCAGTTAAAATAGATTAATTGGCCTCTTCCTCATACAAATCCTCCTCGTCCCCATCCATGAAATCTCCCCCCATGATTATTGAATTATGCTTTCACTCTTTCAACTTGTATTTTCTCATCACATTTCATCATGTAAGTATCAACCGTTCATTCTTAGATCAATTGATATGCTCAGTGGTCCTTTTCATCATTCCCTACAGATCGACATAAATTAAAATAAAGGCTTATAGAGGTACTCACTATTTTATGTATATACAAGCATTCTTCTGATCAATGTCCTCGAGTTTGGAAGACTCTGCACCATGGAATTACCGACTGACTAAGTGGGTTCGATGCCCCAGTATCAAGATATTCATGAAAATACAGAAACTAATCCTTGTGATGTTCTTCCATCTTACATCTTGTACACCAAATCTCCTCACGAACCTCTTTTCCTTTCTTAATATCTTGAATTTGTAGTGATAGATTGGACAACTAAGATTGAATCTGAACCATCCTACCGCCAGCTTCTCCAACTGGTGAAGCTTCCAAATTCATAGAAATTTCTAATGCCTCTGACCGATACATGATATTCTACTACATTAAAGGTAGTCGAATGGGTGGTAGTAGTGCAGTTATAAAACACTCTTTATGTTGTACATCAGACATGCGAAAACTCACCTTATCCATCAGGGTTTTGAATCTCTAGTCGAATTCCCACACCAACTCAGTCATTGATTTCTTGATCTCCTTTAATTCCATGATGCACTATGAATTAGACTTTGGTTTCTTAAACTCGTTAATCAACCTAGTATTGATCTCAGCTAACATATGCTAAGTGGTTCCCATAGGAAAAACAAAGAACTTCATATAGCAATCTATTTCCTGAACTCTAAAGGTGAAGATCATCTGGGCCCTTTTTATGGCCTCATCTTGGACTTGTCAAACATTCCATATAGATTCACAAAGGAACCAATGTCGCTCTGGATCCTCTAACCCATTTCCATTAAATACATGTAAATTCATATCGTCCCCTTCCATTCTATGCCTGTGGGGTACTCTCACACTTGAACTTGGAGGTGTACTACTAAGAATATTACTATTGGGCATAACAAAATTCTGGCTATTACTGCTATTATTATTTTTGGGGAAACACCACGACAAAATTTTGGGTATTATCTCAGTTTCTGGAGATGTACGCAGGGTTGTGGGTATGTGACAACCTTAGGTCTGGTATAGATCTTCTTCCTATTCTAAAATAAGTCAATAGTATTATTCCTTGTATTAAGACCCCTTGTCGAGTTGCGACACCAATTCGTAGTCTCCTCTTTCGGCCGGGTTGCAACTCTCTCTCCCGATCACAGTCCTTCTCCTCTTGTTCAACCAGAATATTTTCCCACTCCTTAGGCATCTGCACTCTTTGTCAGTCTCGCTTACTTCTCCTTGGAACATCTCATCTTATATTGTACATTCTCCCCATGACTTGTTCCAGTCAATACCCATTCCCTTTGCATACAATCGCTTACTCATTAGAATTCATTATCAAAATCCCCTTTTCACACACTATCATCCTAATCCATAGTTTTAAAGAGTTCATGTATCTACCTCATCAACCTCGAAATAATTCCTGCTCTACTTCACTATATGATTTGACAGTACCAACAACAAATTTAGTGATGTATGCTTCTAAAATGTTATCAACCCAAAAGTTGAAAACCATTGATATCTTGTTATTGACACACTTCAGTCACTAGATCAACTTAGGTGTCCATCCCTTAGGTTCTCCTCCTTACAAAATTTTATTTTGGAGTGTCAATTTTTACAAGCACTCATACAATATAATAGGAAATTTGCTGAAAAAAACTTCGTGAATATAAGAGTATACACACCTTCCCAACCACTCTCTTGGAGTCAATTGCGTGTCCTGATTTTATTCTTGAGAAAATTCCTTCTCCTAATGGTATAACCACACCTTGATCTTAGGATTCTTAGGATTCCAGAACATGCCCCCCTCAGAATTATCCCGGTCCCAACAATGGAAACATTTGTTGGAACCATATTAAACTAACCCAGGTTCACACCACATCATACCAAAAAAACCCAAGCTACCAACTTGTAAGGGTTGTATCCCTTTCAGAAAAACCTACAGGATAGGTGAGGTCTCACCTGAGGTACCTACGGGAACTGTAGGAACCTGGTTTTTGCAGTAGTAAAGGGGAAATTCACCATACATAACATAGACAAAATTAACTACGACAGATAACAAACAATGTTAGTGATCCACATAAATTCCTCTACATTAACCACATTCATAATAATATAAATAACCGGTGCAATTCCATTTCATTCACTTGTTCATTTATAGTTACTTAATCATGCATCAATAAATAACAAGAAATCACCACACACAAACATGATGCATAGTAGACACTAGGATTTAATGCGGAAATCCAAGATGGGAAAAAACCACAAAAGCTTGTTTATTATGAAGAGTCGCAACTTGAATGCTTAAAGTCTGTCCACACAACCTACAAACATTTCTTCAGTACTCCAATACATCAAATATGCGTACACATCCTACAGATCGATCTCATATCACACGACTCAACTTATTCTTCAACAAAATGGACCCTTATCTTCTCAAACTGACTAACAATTATCTAACTCCCCAAAATCCCAACCCATTACATTTCTATAGGATATAGTGGCAGTTTTATATCCATGCTCACTACTCGATCCCATATATGTAAGTGGATAAAAACTCTAACCAACTTCCCAACCTTCCGGTTGGAGTTCATCAAAATGGTTAGTCTTCCTTAGTATTCACCTAAAAATTTGGAGCTAACTACTTCCTTGACCATTCCATCATGGCTCCATTCACACTTCGACTGAAACTCCAAAATTTGTACCCATAATAATCCTAGGGCCAACAAATCACTTCTTGAGAAGTGCCAATAGAGTAATGAATCTATTTTCCCTTTAGGAAGGAAAATTGCTCAAGGAAAATAGAAGATGATATAATGGGCTTTATGTGGCTGGCAATAATCCTGGAAATCAATTTGTAGACACAATTGTAGAGTGGTATAGGCCGATAGTGTTCCCAATTGATCTCACGGTCCAACTTAGGGACTAATGCTATGCAGGTGGCATTAAACACAACAATATATTTTCCTTTCGCTCTAGACTCCTCCATAATGGTAAGTAGATCAAGCTCAAAAAGATCCATAAATCCACTGAAAAATTTGATTGGCCAACCGTTGGGCCGAGGGCTCTTGTTCTTTTTTATATCGTTGACAATAACTCTTAAGTTTTCTAGATTGATATCCTCCATTAAAGCTTGGTTCTAATCCTCATCAACCATAAACATTTAAGGGACGAAACATTTGATCCATTGGAGTCCGCTCATCAACCGAGTGAAGTGTCTAACCCCATATCTAGAAAAGTCTTGAAAACCATGAACCTCAGCTCCAACTTCATCCTCTATATTCCATATATAATTTATGTTTAGTCTCTGTTTGGAAAAATTATGAAAAAGTTTGGTGTTGTCATCTCCTTTCTGAATCCATATTGCCCTTCTTTTGAGATTCCAAATTGCTTCATTTTCATCAACGTTTTTGGTACAACGTTGTTCTACATCAATAATCCTATGTATCTGGTCAACCATGGACAAACCCTCTTTATATTGATCATGAAATTCACCTAACATGCCTTCAATATCCTTTAGTTCTCAGTCCATGTATTTTCTCGTATCAACAACTCAAGTGATAGATTTATCTTTGATGAGATGGATATTTTGTAGGAGATGAAGAACAACTGATCTATGTAAGTCAGGGACAAAATTTATCCACTTATTCTTCACTAAATATCTATACCCCTCATCCTCCAACCAGTATGCATTGAATTTGAAAGCATTGGGGGGTTTTTGAGCTGGGGACTGTAGGTAAAAAAAGGAAATTGATCCGGATTTTCATCTTCCTTAATCCACTACCTAATAAGCACGCCAGACTAAATAATTGCTTCAGTGATTAAGAATATTTTGATCCTCTTTGCAATACTATCCGACCTAGTCCTCAAGTTCCTCCAAGTAGGCCTGTTGGAGTTTGGAATGACGTCAAACAAAGAGTTTTCCTCAATCCTTCAAATAAAATATTTTGTCAGATGATATGTTTGTGCACGTTTCCCCATATCTCTCCTTCACCCAATGAGAAATTGAGGTCCCCAACTAGGATAACTCTATTTGATAAGAAAAGACTTGATCCAAAAATTTGCTCCCCCCAAAAAATTTATTGATAGGTCCATATATATTGATAACAAGATAGGAAAGGCCAGTCTAACGAAAGAATAAGTTAGTTCCAAGGCTAGAATGAATGGACTATTTGTTTAAATAAATAAAATCACTGGTTTTATAGCTTGATAAGGCCACTAGATGTGCTTGACGCTTCCATATTGGAAAAATCCTATCCAGGCAGAAGTTTCTTAATATCCGTGATGATTCCATGTACACAAGCCAAAGTATCCCAAATTAAAAAACCTATACAATTTTGTGAAGTAACTGTACTCTTTAGAGAAATATTTTTGGAGGCAATCCCCAACACTTAATAATTGAAGGACATAAAGATAATTGGGGAACCCAAGCATATAGATGACTCACTCTAAGAGTCCCTTCAATGGTAATCTATCTACCTACTTGTTGTACAGGATAATTCACCTAATAACCTAGGTCTGGGGGGTTACCAACATACTCATTACTTGCAGACAGTTTGACTCTAAAAGCACAGAATAGGAAATAGGAAATTAGCAGGACTTACTTGTATTAAACGAAGGTTGATCCTTGCTATCTTCTTCCTCTCTGATCCACTTCCAAAGTCTCCAGGATAGTTCCTCCTTCACCTGTTAATAAACACTCTTCCAGATACAAGGTAATTCATATATATAGATGCAGGTTAGGCAAATCATATATCATATTGAAATGTAAACATTTACCAATATACAAGATATGAAACACATATGGAAGAAGTAATATCTTTATTAACAATAATGGAAAGAGTTTAGGTTACAACCCAATGTCTGAACAAGGACTCCTCTGTCACCAAAGGACTCTGAGTTTCTCTGCTCCAAATATTTCTGTAGACAATCCACCAGCATAACTTTGCTCTCCAAGTATGATTTTTCAACACCCTCCCAAGGCCTCGATTTATATGGATGAAATGAGGCAGTTCTCGAAGGTTAGGGAGGTTGTGGCAGTTAAGAAGATTAAGTTAAATGAGTAAACTAATCTTCCATTAGCGCGAGATTTTATGTATTAATGTTGAGGAAACCATTCGCGGGTCTGTAGTAGAGCAACCCGCGAATGATTCGCGACTATATAGAAGAGAAACCCGCGAATACAAGGATTCACAACTTGCTGTATAGGAGACTCGCGAATGATGCGCGAGTTGTCAATATAGAGAGTCACGAATACAACTCAACATGGCAAATGGAAAAGTAACCAGCTGGGTATATAGGGAATGTACTTCATCATAAGCCAAGGTATAGTGAATATGGGAAACCTCAATCCATAAATGTCCTTTTGTGTGCCAACATGAGGGATATCAGCACTCGGATGGAGAGGTGCCATTCAGGTGTATAACAGATGCCCCCTAATGTGTGAGGTCAGAGGGGAACGATGGCCGAAATACATTATAATATTTAACTCACGAGAAACTCAGAAATCCAGTGGAGCAGAAGGAGTACCTGAAAAAAATACATAGTAATGTCATATACAAAGTTACATCTGAGGATGTTATGTTCAATTTACTGGAACACTAGCTCCTTTACAATATTTGAGTACATCATATGATACGGGTAAAAACCACGTATTTACAAAGGTGGATCGAAGCCGCAATACAATAATGATGAGTCTTCAAAGATCTGGAAGCTGGATATAGAAATGGAACATAATCTTGCGCAACTTAGTTCATGAGTGAGGAACTAAGGTCTTCATAAAATATCCCAAAGAACCAATACAATCCAAGCCATGTGAATAAGGGTAAGCTGAAGTCGAACATGGAAAGGATTCGACAGTTTGTCAACCAATAGATGATAATTGACAACTGAAGCAAAGGAGTTCACCAATGATGAAAGTGAATCTATAGGTACCATCGTCAAAACTCTAGGTCTTCATCATCAGGAGGTACTGAAACGGAACCATACTGTGATAGGGAAGGCAATAGATCCTCCAACGGATCACAAGAGTGACTAGGAAC